>CAUYLG010070932.1:0-65570 GCA_963573385.1 Cacajao melanocephalus
CACAAGAACTGTTAATATTTTGGCTGTTTCTCTCATATATATATATATATATATATATAATTTTTCTTTCTTTTCTTTCACATAATAAATACCCTACCTTTCTAAAAGGGCAGCAGTAGCTGAGGATAAAACCACTCACAACATTTTCATCAACTTTTATCTTTTTTTTAAAGGTTCCCGAGTCTTCTTTTCCAAAGAATCCATACAAATTTTAACTCATACTACTAACACATAAAAATTCATGTTTGATAGAATATTGATATTCAGTCAACCATAGAGTGACTTATTGACATTTGAATAAGAAACTGATGATTGACAAGAAATCTATTTAAATTATAAGGTTATCCACCAGAAATATAGGATGGTCCGATTATTTCCTTGATATATAATGACATAGGTTGAAGGTAGATATTTCTATAATGTCTGGAAACCTTCCAATGCCAAAGACAGAATTAAATGCCTTCATATATAGTCTCAAATACTAGGTATGATGTATGTCTTTATTTTGTAAGTGATACATTACTGAAAAGGATGAACTGGAAAAATAAAATGATTCTGTGTTGCTTTGTAATCCAGTCTCTACACAAATTCATTTGTTGTACTAGCAACCTAATGAAGGTACAGCTACAGCTATTAAAAATGTAATGTTAATTCAAACTAGTCAATAAGATTGATGAATGACACAAAGGCATCACAAATTAAAGCACATCTTCCAATTGCAGGTAACTTTTTCTGGGGAAATATTTTGTACTAGGAAAGATGCTAAGTCAAAATGTATACTATTCATGACACAAACCTGTGTTTCTTACACAACCAGTTTGTAACATTGATGCTTTGCTGTCCTTTAGAATTGAGGGTCATCAACATAAACCTTGGAAACAAATGTGTGTCTTGCTGCAATATGGCAAGAAAAGGTTAGCAAGCTTTATAATGTTTAAATTTCATTCACACATATATATAACAGTATAGTAGTATTTTGAATTGCTTCTTTATTATGCAAGATCACCCCTTAGGCATCATCAATTAAATTTCTCTTGTAGTATCACGAATTCCTTTTTTTTTAACCCAGTCAACTGAGAAATAAAACAATTACTAATGCTTAAAGTTAATCAAAAAACAACATAATCCACAGCTTTCATTTATATGGATATCTTTACCATTTTCCAGATGAGAAAAAGTGGTTCTAATATCCTCTCATTTTCCCTCTAGAACATTATTGTTAGAAGATTCCAGTGACCAGCAGTGGGAATATAAACCTCTTTTTCTTTCCCATGGAAAAAAGTCCCATAAAAGATGTTTTAAAATTGTCTAAAAATATTAGCTTAGAATTTGAAAACTGAAAATACATATTTACCAACTAGTAACTGGAAAATACCTACTGAGTCATCAGCTCTGCAGTATCTTTTGTGAAATTTTTATATTTAACAAATGCTTCATGTTCCTCATAATTATGGAATAGCAAAGTGGAAATACAATATCTAAACTCCAGAAAAAATAGTTCCAGGCTATACTGATATATCTGAATATGCATCTGTGCCCCTCTGAGTGAGCAGAGAGAGTGTGGGATTCTTCCTACCATTATACCTGATTGGACCACGAAAAAGATTGTTGATTGAAAGCCTAGCCGTGTGATCTTATTCTTGGGTGTCCTGGCTTCAAAATATGAGCTGGAACAACTGCATTCTTGCGGACACTTTCTAACAGGCAGTGTAGAGCTCCTGGCCAGAGTTCTGCACACCAAGAAGACTTGAAGGAAGCTGACTGGGAACTGACGGAGAAGAAGGCAAAAAAAAGTACATTGTAGGAAGCCCAGAATTCAAAAAAAAGGATAGAGATAGAAGAGGGAGCATTCTCAGTTGCTCTTCTAAAAGTCTTCAAATTCAGCCTGTTCTGGATTCTTATGGAGATTGTACATAGATTTATAATAATGTCCTCCCCATTTTTTTTTCTTAAACACTTTGAGTACATTTTCTACTTCTTATAAGTAAAGGAAGAGTGACTAAGACATATGATAAGGTGGTGGTTACTGTGTATCCCAGCAGGGCAAGGTGTTAGTGGTGTGACCCTAGACAGATCATTTAATCTCTCTGAGCCTCACTTTCCTCATTAGTAAAATGAGGAAAATAATCTGCTGTTCATACAATTATTATAAAGATTTTAAAAACTGTATATAAATCTATCATCTTTCTAACGCAGAATAAAGACACAATAAATGATGTCTACTTATCACTGTGCAACCAGACTGTATATCCTTCATTTGGCCTATGTAAACTTTTAATTTTTTACATTTAATCAAATATAAGGCACTAAAAATGTGAAGTTTTCTTATCAAAGGTAACAAGCTATAGTTCTCTTATGCTACTTTTTATAGCCTGTAAATTTATAAACATGAAACATATAATACATGAAAAGTGCATTTGTTTTTCCTATGCTGATTTTTCAAACAAAATATAAATTGGTGACTAAAATGGGTCCATTGCATTTTCTTACATGTTCACTGCAGTTCAGACACAAGTTTATTTGGTTGTATCTGGCTACTATTTAGTATCATAACGTTGTCTTTAAAAAGATGGACCATTTCTACCATTTTAGAGGATTAAAACAAGTGCTCAGAATATATATTAACTACTGGGTGACACCATTAACACTTAAACAGTACCAGATCCCTCCCTAAACTACACCGTAAGACAAATACTCATTTATTCACTGAAGTGTCAGAAACACTTTCTTATAAACACCATAGCTAAATACTCTCTGCATATTTCCTTAGATAAGAATATAGCCATTTCACATAAAGCTTCCATTTTCCTGTGTGGATACAGAAAATTCATACAGAATTTGCAAAAAAGACATTTAAAGGAATAATTAATTCTTTATTTTTCACTTCACAATGGGAAACCAGCTGAGGATCCTTAACTGAAACAATGAGAAGATACACATGGTCCAGAAAACTCTTTCAGGAATAGTAACCTTTCATTGCTTTCTAGTAGGAGGGACTTTGAGAAAAGAAAGTGGATAAACTTGCAGTAAACAAATTCCGAAACAGTCTTTTCTAAATGTAACTCATCAAGGCACAGTCAACAGATCTTTTTCCTTTAAAAAATTCAGTGTCATCACAAGAAATATTAAACTTTCTTTATTAATCTTGCCCAGTGATATTTTAGTTATAGACCTCGTGCAGGTTCCTTGTTCTGTGCTAGAACTTCAATCACTTCTGTGTTTATACCTTATAATAGTTTACAATGATGATGACCTGAAGCAAAATTAATTTCATCTTGTTCAATGTTTGCTTAATCTAATGTAAATGAAATGTTCAGTACTAACTTGTAAAGCTTTATTTGTGATTTAAGAAATCCTATAGAATTTACCTTTTCTCCTTCAGTAGCTTTTTTTTTTTAACCAGACCTATCAGTTCAAGTTATCTGCTGTTTACAAAAAGAGGAAGAAATGAAGTCTGGGAACAAGGTCAGAACCTCAAAAAACAAACAAACCTGTAATGATGTGCATCCCCATTTCACATCACCTGCCTGAGACCATTAAGCCACAGGAATTTTTTTTATTGGTTTTAGGATTTTTATGGAATTATATTTTTTAAATGACACATATGTTATGAGAAACATATTTCCTGTCAAACAAAATTAAGCAAACTTATTTCAACACTAGTTATCATTCATGATTTATGAGAATTTTAATTTACTAATACAGTACATATGTTTGTTTTATAAAACATGTAAAAGTTCTAAAAATCATACCTGCTCTCCTAGGAACAATGATAAATGTAAATGAATTGCCATTTCTTAATGCTATGATAATAGCTTTTTTAGCCCCTCAACCCTTTGGATAACTGTAGCACTTACCCAATTCTCTCCAATATAAGTTAAAACAAAACTCCAGATTTGCTTTTGTGCTACCATATGCAACTCCAAACGGCTATCAGAAACCAAAGCAATGGAAACTGAAGATATCAACAAAGATTCCCCCAAACTTGCTCTTGTTTTATTCAGAAATAAATATTTGAACAATCTATTTCACTTCACATGAGTAAAATATTAAAGCTAAACATGTTGTATTTGTTAGTTTATAGTTCTAAGAAAGAGAGGTTTCATGAAATTCAAAATATACACATAGGTATTACAAAAGCAAGCATAGAAAAATTTAGAAGTTTAAAGCAGTTTAGTGTATAAAATCACTTTATTAAGTTGATAAACTACGAGTTTACAATGTCTTATAAAGAAACCAAGAAACATTTTAAAGAAAGTTTTCCACAATTTTATAACAGCCAACACTCTCTTTGCTTGGCTGGAAAGGACAGTTCAAATTTTAGTAGATTCATTAAATACACAATATGTCTTTCTGATGTAATATAATTTATATATTTTCAAATACATTTTGATAACATATATGATGACTTTTTCTTACGAGTTTTGAGTACATAACATTCAAGTCTGCATTTAAACAGAGGGTATGGGGGCAATTCAGTTAACTGACTTGGAAGAGCGTGAAAGAAAGCAGCATATGAATATGCCCCAAAACTTAATGTGGGTGAGGACTATGGCCTTGATATAATTACTTATGGGGGCAATGAAATGGAAATAAGAATTTAAGAGAAGTAGAAAACTATAAATACTTTCTACTTTAAGACTTATTCCTCAAATTTCTTACCAAAATTGTTATTAAGAAAATTCTTGTCTTGATGTCTGTTTACATGTGTGTTCAACATTTAACCACTTAACCATTATGGCTTTTAAGCAACAAAGTTTAGTAGTCCCTTTGATTTGCTTCAGTATAATGAACACTCTTACTTGGGTTTTAAATTTTGTTTGGATAAAAATGAGGCATGTTAGGATTGGGGATCTTATCTTAACTTCCCAAATCCCTTAATACTCCAAAGCTGCAATGAAAACAGCACTGAGGAAGGGCAATCTGTAAGCCTTTTCTTTCAATCGTAGCTTGAAAGGGGCCTTTTCCAAAGGACAGTTTTAGGAACAAGCCATAAAAACAAACCCTGCAATATACTATTTAATTTTAAGTGACCATCCCCACTGAGCAAAATGAGGACTAAAAATAAACATTTGCTCAGTCCTCAGAGTCATGGGTTGAGGTGACATACTCTGTGTCTTAAGGAAGGCCTGGATTATTTTGGATGGTTCTAAGAAAAAGTCATTCAGTCTATGAAACATGAATCTTTGCTGTCCATTGAAGGTTGTGTTGCTCTGTCCTCAGTTGTATAAATAAAACTCTATCAGTGACTTCTTTTCCTCTTTGAGTCAATGAGAAACAGCTCATGATGGTTGCTTAACCTCACACAGGAAAGATTAAATGAAAGTAGCATAAAGTCTTTTTCATCTGGGAGAAAAGCAATTATCTTTGGTTTCCCTTACTTTTTCCCCAGCCTAGCTATTTTAGGTGATTTTCAGGATAAACCATGAAGAAACATGGTCAGCCTATGTTAAAATTTAACTGAGTATTTTTCTTTTGCATCTTAGGTAAAACAAGGTGAAAATTTAATGAGGTTAGAAAGAATCTCCATGTTTTGGAAATAGCGACCACATCCTGACTGTAGATTTATTTCATGGAGACTTCCTTTCACTCTCCCATCCCCATTTAATTACGACCAGGAACAGTTCATCAGTTTGTTTACAAACATAGAAAGGAGGATATGAGGGCCAATTACAGAAACTAACAATAAAAACAAATTTTTCTTCCTTGATCAAAGAGACAAAGAGATAAATCCACACTGAGATGAGCAGAGGTTGTTTTCCCTAGGCATTCCTGGCATTTGCAATATATGGCAAACTCCACCAGGCACTCAGGGGCTTTGCTGAATGTGACAGGCCTAATCAAATACTACACAGGCCAGACACACATCAACAATTAGCACTTTCCACAGGTATCTAACCTGTGACCCTTCATTCTGTCTTGATTAACACCCAGTACTCTGATCCACCGACGTTGGTAAACAATTCAAATACAAGTAGGGTACTTCTAAAGGATGAAAAGGGGTTCAGAAAGTTGTTGCTCACACTAAAGTTTGCCAAAAACTGAGGGATATGCTGGACTTTGTGAAATAACTATATAGTATAAACTAATTATGCATGAGTATGCTGCATATTAAGAATTCCATCTCCTGCCAGATATGTTAAATTAGCATACTTACAATAGAATACCGGATTAATAGTGTCTGACATCTTCACTGAGTTCACTTTCAGCTCTATTATTACTTCAAACAGTTCCTCCAAAAACATTCACTGGTTAACTGCAGAATTATGAGTAGTTTGAAGAAGAAGAAAAAAACAGTAAAAAGCTATTTATATTTTTATTGAGTTGCTGTTTGAAAAATGATTCTGTATTAATTATAGCATTATAAAAGATGCTATAATTTTAAACACACTCTTCTGTACTCAGTAACATGTAGCATTAAATTTACAAGACTCTTTCATAAATTACAAATCTGACACAATGAAAATGTTCTAATTTTTGATAGGCTGGTGGTGAAATGCTTGCGTAATTTCACACCTCATTGAGTTAGCAGAAGAAAGCCTAAAATTTATTCATCCAGCGCTTCCTTCAAATGTCTCTAGAGGGTTTCCTGATAGGTGCCATATTTTAAGGATGGGGCCATGTGACTTAATAGAAAAACATCAGCTTTGGCAAAAGGCAAGCCTGGACTTGAATACTTCTTAGTTGTGTGACCTAATACAGGCTGCTTATTCTTTCCTAGTCTTATTTTCTCACCCACAAACACAAACAAGGATTATAATATTTTGCAATGATGATTAAGAATTAAAAAGATAACTGTTCCTAGTCTTTTATCTAATTCAAATATAAAAACTGAACTGAGAAAATATTACCAACATTCTCATTTCAGTTACAATAAATAAAATAACTCATTCAGCATAATTATTTTAAGAAACATTTCTTAAACTGACCATCTTTTTAAGCTAGGCACAGGAAAGTAGTGAAAACAATGTCTGTTCTATCAGACAGTCTTTCATGTAATCCTTTAAAACTCAGCAGAGGCACTTAGAAGATCATGTGCTTTTTAGGAGTCCCTGCAGAATTGCTACTAGTCACCAAACACTTGGAGACATAAGCAAAACAAGCCACCCATGAATTTAACCACATTATGCTTTTTTTATGAAGAGACTTGAAATTTTATTCCAGAGCAGTATTTAGGCCATTTTTGCCTTACCAATTTGTTTAAAAAATAAAGAATAAATAAGCTTTCCAAGGATTAGTAAAACTTCTTTCATGAGAATGTTTTACGGAAAGTTTTGCTTTAGGATTCAAATGCTCTTTCTATTTTTAAATGTATATTAAGAAAAATAATTGATTTAATTGTATTTAAGGAAAATAAATCATACCAACACACACAATCACATCTGGATTGAAATTATTTTCCCTGTACCTTCTGAATACAAACTTGCCTTTTGATTGAGGCCAACTAAAGAAACTTCAGTTTTAATGAATTCTTACATAAGAGTTATAAACTATTATACATAGAGAAAAGTAAAATGGTGAATGCATTCTTACAGAATTTGAAACCCAAATTTAAGGTAGGCTTATTAAGAATTAAATTTTGTGACATATTTGCAAATAAGTGCCATAGTATTTATATACATATCTGTATTATATATTGCCAAGAAGATATATTGCCAAGAAGATAATAGCACCATTAAAGTAATTTAAATAATTCTAGAGTGAAACAGGGAAAATTCTCTCAAAGTACAAGTTAAAATAGAATTCTTAAGTCAAAATATAAGGGAAATTTAAAGGCTGTATTCTCCAAGAAAAATATCTTACAAGCTTGTCATCAATGCTTATCCTCAACTCTCCTGGCCCCATTTTGTCCTCTCTTGAATCCCAAATCTTGGCAAGGCTTTCAATGCCTAACAGCCATGCTTAATTGCCAAAGATTTATTGAGTGCTTAGTACCAAATTGGTGCCTGATTTTTTGTTTTTTAGAAATTACATATAAAATATATTTAAGCCAATAATATGTATCGCACAAATGCATGCATGACCCATAAAGTAACTCAAATAAAAACTTTTTATATCCTGCAAACTCGGAATTCATCTTATTGCAGTTGACGGATAAGGCACATAGAAATTAATTCTTTCTCTAGAGGTCCTTGAAAATACCTGCAAAATGAAATTTTTAAGTATCGTTTTGAATTAAATTTAATCCAATATTTCAAAAATTTTATTAAGATCACATTTCTAGTTTTGGTTTTACTACTTCATTTCATTTAACTCCAAGAAAGAACATACAACTAGATCAGAAACTTAAAATTTCAGTTGGGTGCTATTTATAAAGATTAAAAGAAAACTGGGCCATCTTTTCTTTTTCTGATGCTCATTTGAGGGTTGCTTTTCAGTATAGGTAGGGGCCTGGAATTATGTTGGGAAACACGATGCCATTCTATATGACATACACTTAATTGCTCCTGAAGAAAATGTGCCAAAACGTGAACAATTAGTGAATCTAGGTGAAGGGTGTGAAGATGTTCATGGTGCTCTTCTTTCAACTTTTCTGGACACTGAAAATTTCCAAAATAAAGAGTTCAAAGAAAAAAGAAATGCATTTTGAATATTCCTAAATGTCAGTTTTGATATTTAATAATTATTTATAAAACATATATAAATTTATGTTGTTTGGATCTATTGTGTGCTCATAATATATGATAATTCATTCAATAAAAATGTTAATACTTAAGACCTATACTGAAAGGAAATTTCTTAAAAATTGGAAATTCAAGGTAGCATGTACTGTGTTTTGAAATAATGAAATATAAGATAATCAGTAAAGGATCTTCAATATTGAAAAGAGAAGTAAAACGAAAATGTTAGTTTAAAAATTAGAAATAAACAATGTAGAATTTTCAACTACCAATGATAGTAGGTATCTAATTGCTATGGCTTCTGGTACTACAGTATATCTGCTCCAATCCATTAATGGTTATTTGCCTGTGGTTCTTATTTCTAAAATCTTAGAGAGCCACTTGCAACAGTGCATGAAATTTTCCTCTTTGTCTTCAGGTTAAAGATACGTGTCTTTAAGGTTTTGAGGTTTTTCACCACTAAGTATCTCAAATAAGCCCTATCATTTCAGTTTTCTTATATTTCCTAATTTCCCTTTGTGCTTTCTCTCCTTATTGGGAGTTTTTAGTCCTTGAGTCATTTTTAACTTGAATGACTGTTGTTATTATTACACATTTTAATAACTCTAGTAAAATCTGAAAGAACTACATTAAAATGGTTAGCATTTTATGAAATAAGAACCTTCTAAAATTTTATTTTTAGTTGACATAATATTTGTACACCTTTTTGGGATATAGTATTATGTATCAACACAGGTACAATAAGAACTTTTTGGTGATTTCTTTTTGGGTTCAGAAACCTTAGACACTATCATCTAAAGGGAACATTTTTAGCATTGTTAGCTGACAACCAAAATCATGTAGACTCGTTTCAGTTGCAGAGCTTGCAACAGGTCTCAATTGGATTGACTCCAGCATGATAGAAAGGGATTTTATTTTTACCAAGGAAGTTTTGCTCCCACCATCCATGTTTCAGGAGATGGAGTGGTAAGGGGAGGGTTGTCTTTGGGAAAGACACTGCCAACCTAGCAAGATGTTAAAGTTATACCACGAGAAGTGGTCAGTATCAGAACATGAAGATCTGTTTTTCAGTGGGGTCTGGCTTTTAAATGGGGTCTGGCCAACCTGCAAGATGTAAATCCTTCATCAGAGATAGATCTGAGTAGCACCGGGGACAGAAACAGGAACAACTATCAAAGTCACAAGAACCAGGTATTACTAAGAGAAAAAAGAGATCTACAAAGAGAAGTGAGAAGGACAAAAGAAATAAAAGGAGAAAGGACAGATGCAAGAGAAGGGATTTCCAGAAGCTCATGGGAGTTGGTATCTCTATAGACAGAAATTTGATTCAATGAAAGATGGAAGCAGGGAATAAGAAGAAAATATAGCTATTAATGTAAACATTTAAATATTTGTATATATGTATACGTATTTCTAAATTTTTCAATCATTCTTTCTGTTTCACAGTGTGTAAATAATCATTTGGTTATTTTTCTTTTTGGTAATAGATGTTCCCCACATACCCTCTTAGATGTTGTAGGCATAAATTAATGTCAGTATCAATATTATTGATTTCATATATTTATTACTTATAAAAGAAGCATCTTTTATGAAAAATGAAACCCAATTAATTTGGTTTAAAAGAGATATAACACCAAAGTAACTTTGACTTCCCCAGAAAATGTAGATAGAATATATTCTACCATACTAAATATTCACCAGCCAATTTATAGTATTTGTAATATGCTATATGTTTATACAACTTGTGGAAAACTGATATAGTTTGGCTGTGTCCCCCACCCAAATATCATCTTGAATTGTATCTCCCATAATTCTCATATGTTATGGAAGAGACCAGATGGGAGATAACTGAATCATGGCGGCAGTTTCCCCCATACTGTTCTTGTGGTAGTGAAAAAGCCTCACAAGATCTGATGGTTTTATAAGGGAAAACCCATTTCATTTGGCTCTCACTCTTCTCTTGTCTGCTGCAGGGGTGGGGCCCTCATGGTGAACCTCTACTAGGGCAATGTGGAAGGGAAATGTGGGGTCGGAGCACCCACACAGAGTCCTTGCTAAGGCACCACCTAGTGGATCTATGAGAAGAGGGCCACTGTCCTCCAGACCCAAGAATGGTAGATCCACCAACAGCTTACACCGTGCACCTGGAAAAGTCACAGACACTCAATGCCAGCCCATGAAAGCAGCTGGGTTGGAGGTTGTACTCTGCAAAGCCAAAGGGGCAGAGCTGCCCAAGACCTTGGGAACACACCTTTTGCATCAGTGTGACTTGGATGCGAGACATGGAATCAAAAGAGATCATTTTGGAGCTTTAAGATTTGACTGCCTTGCCAGATTTTTGACTTGCACAGGGTCTGTAACCCCTTTGTTTTGGCCAATTTCTCCCATTTGGAATGGCTATATTTACCCAATGCCTGTACCCCCATTGTATCTAGAAAGTAAATAACTTGCTTTTGATTTTACAGGTTCATAGGTGGGACTTGCCTTGTCTCTGATATGACTTTGAACTGTGGACTTTTGAGTTAATGCCGAAATGAACTGGGACTCTGCAGGACTGTTGGGAAGGTGTGATTGGTTTTGAAATGTGAGGACACGAGATTTGGCAGGGGCCAGGGTGAAATGATATCATTTGCCTGTGTCCCTACCCAAATCTTATCTTAACTTTTATCTCCCATAATTCCCATGTGTTGTAAGAGGGATCTGGTGGAAGGTAATTGAATCATGGTGGCAGTTTCCTCCCTACTGTTCTCCTAGTAGTGAATATGTCTTACAAGATCTGATGGGTTTATAAGGGAAAATCCCTTTCACCTGGCTCTCACTCTTTGCTTCTCTGCCGCCATGTGAGATGTGCCTTTCGCTTTCCGCCATTATTGTGAGGCCTCCCCAGCCACGTGGAACTATAAGCTCATTAAACCTCTTTCTTTTGTAAATTGCCCAGTCTTGTCTATGTCTTTATCAGCAGTGTGAAAACAGACTAATACAAAATGTCATTTGAATATTAATTATTCATTTGTAATAGTTCATCATATTTTTTCAAAACTTATTCTAAAGAGGTGTTTATTTTTACATAAAGTGTTTAGAAATTGGATCAATTTATTTCATAAGATCTTTAAATCAGAACTGTCAGAAATATAATGTGTTTGGAAATAAAAGCAAAAAAAAAAAATTCCAATCACAAATATATTCCCTATGTTTGGATGCCCTTCTTAGAGCTTCTCTGGTTGATTCCTTATTTATTATCCCTCTCAGGATTTGTTTCATAAGTGTTCTGAAAGAATTGGTCACCCTTTTAGCATTTTAGCCACAAACGAAAACAATAATAACAAAAAGAATAAGAATAGTAGCCAACATTTGCTGAATTCTGACTTTGGACCAGGCACAAGGCTAAGCTCCATGCATATGTTATATCATCTAATCTTCATGGCCCTATTAGTTCAATGCCATTATTACCTCTGTTTTGTCATTGGAGAATAAGGTACAGAGAGGTTAAAACACTTTCTGAAGGTCGCAGTTAATAAATGGTTTAATTGAAATTTGACCCTAGACAATCTGAATCCAGAATTTCTACTTTGAAAAACTCTGCAGTTTAGAAAAGAAAACAAATTTTATTGGTTTCATGAAACAATTTAAAAGGTTTAAGGATTCATATATTGCTTTAGAACATTATCAACAAAAGTACTGAAAATATTCAGAAATAGTTTGTAATCAATGTGAATTCACTTTCCAGTTCTGCACTTGTCACTACAAATTGCACTCATTTTGAGCAAAATCATGTCACAAGGAGTTAGAAACATTTTGGGCAATCCCTATTTAACTGAGTTTCTAGAATAGCTGAGGTTCTCTTTTTCCCAGTGGATCATCTGATTCATTGCTGCCCATAGAATGTTAACTCCTAGTAACCTGTGCCCATTAGCTACCACCAGTTGAGTTGCATACTGACCAAGAATTGCTTATTTTCAATCGTTTGTGTATTTTGTATCATGATTATTAAATTTAATTAAATATTATATGAAATGATAATAATGAAAACAAGAAGTTGTTTCCATAAAAATTAAGTTAAAATCTTTGGAAAGATTCAATAAACTTGAGTCCTTAAAAGAAGAAAAATGCAATTGAATTTAATATGAGTAATACAGTTATAAAGTAATGGGGAAAATAAACAGTGACAGAATTGCTACACAACTTTCTTACTCTACTATTCAAAGGTGTATTTTTGGAAACAAGAAAAATTCACTGTGTTCCATCTTGTCCTACATCATTTATTTAGAGAATAAGACATTCATTTTATAAACATATATGTGTGTGTGTGTGTGTATGTGTGTGTGTGTGTGTATGTGTGTGTATATATATATATATATAGTGTCATTTTTAAGAATAATTCTCCATTTATCCATTTTTTTTTCAGTTTCCTGCAAACTGATTTGGGGCCTGATTGTTACAGTTTGCACTATATTTTGAGTTAAAATCTACTTGGTATAATAGTGCCTTTAAATTATATTTTTCTTAGAACAAAGATGATAGAAAACATTTTAAAAATACTATTTATTTTGGATAGATTATAGGGAATTTAGTGGAAACAGTTAACCAGTATCAGTGAATAATAAACAAAAAGATTCCAGGATCTTGACTTACCCACCTAACACTGACCTTGTCCCATAAAATAGTAAGATACACACAACTCTCTTTCATCAAGTAAAAAGGAAAGAAATATTCTTAAGGTGTTCCAAAATCTGATACAAATATCTTCCCTGGAATGGGATGCAAAAACTGAGCATGCTGAATACACATGCATCAGACTGTTATACTGAGGTTGGCCCACTACAGAGACCTGTGTAGTCATGAAGGACTGTGTGTGCTCAACTTCAATTTTTTACTGACCATTGTTTGTTAACAGAATTATATGTTTATAAAAGCAAAGCCTAAAAATATTTTTTACAGTCATGACTCTGCTAACCATTGACACGTTTTCATCCAACCATTAGTCTCACTCCCCAAACGCACTTACGCTGCCATAACTGGACCTTCCTTGACATTGAAGCACTTGCAGAAACTCTGTCACTCTGCCTATGAGACTACATTTCTTTCTTAACCTCGTTTTGTAACTCTTTCCTCAGTCTAAAATATTTTTATGGGTACACTTTTTCTCCTTCACTCTGCCTTGAGCTCTCCATTACTGTTTTCTCTAGTTAAAATCCATGACACTTTGCCTTAAATGAAGGCTACTGAATTGAAGGACTAGGAGAATTAAATATTGGTGGCAGACATTTAGGAGATGATGAGTATTTCATTGTGCCTAATGATGTGACAGGTGCATGGAAAGGGGAGGCTAGAAAGAGAATTTGGGGATGAAGTTTCAGGAGACTATTAAATTCCACTCTAATAAGAAGTTTGTCAAATTGCATAAACTTTGAAAATACCAGAAATTTTAATTGCATCAAAAATTATGCTTTTGATAAAAACAAATAAGTCATTTTTCATAGCCAAGAATTACAAATTAAAAATAAATGTAAACATAAAAACATATGGCTCTTAGGCAGATTTAATTTAGGCAAGATAAATAAAATGAATTTATTTAATTTGCAAATTATAAGACTCTCTTTTTCTTTGTATTTCTTGTTGCACTTCACATTTTAAAGCAGTGCTTTATTCTCAATACCTGGATCTCTTCTTTTGTTTTGTTTTCTTCCCTGCAAAATGTGAGGTTTGGATATTGTTCTTCATGATGTAAGATAGAAAACTCTCTATGATAAATGAGTGATTCATGGATCCAAAAAAATAATTTCCTAGAGTTAGTAAAATGATTTAGTCTTATTTAATTCCAATCTGAAAAGGATCATCTTTTGATTTTCATAAAATCTTATGACTAGTGGACATATGACCAATGGTATTTATGAGAAAGGAGAGGTCTAAGCATCTATTGGACCTTTAAGGAGCATAAGTCCAATTTAGGACCATAGGTCCTTTCCCTAAGGACCAGTTTCTTAGGGACAGAACTTGGAGATCAATCAATTAAAGCAATCTACAATCTGTTACAATCTGTTCATCATAGGTCTCAGGTTAACAGTGTGTAATTTCTTTGTTTGGTATTCATATGCCAAACTATTATTTTAAAATCTTGATTGGCTATTGATTTTATTATTGATGTTTTAAATTTTTGATTTCTCAACCAATCTCTGTTTCATTTGGTTTCATCATTCTGTTTTACCCACCAGAAAATGGCCAAAGGAGATAAGAAAACAGGGTAGAAGTCTGTTCATCACAGGGGCCAGACACTGGTGGCTCATGCCTATAGTCCCAGCACTTTGGGAGGCTGAGGTGAATGGATCACTTGAGGTCAGGAGTTCGAGACCAGCCTGGCCAACATGGTGAAACCCCCATCTCTACTAAATATATTTTAAAAATTAGCTGGGTGTAGGGGTGGGTGCCTATGATCCCAGCTACTCAGGAGGCTGAAGCAGGAGGATCACTTGAACCCGGGAGGCAGAGATTGCAGTGAGATGGGGTCACACCATTGTACTGCAGCCTGGGCGACAGAGCAAAACTCGGTCTCAAAAGAAGTCTGTTAATCACACACAAGTATAACTGTCTTCTGGCTCCTGGCCTTCAATTTGGCATAACACCAATTTCTTTGTAGAGCTCAGGTCAAATGCTACTTCCTCAGAGAAATTTTTCCTGACCTGCTCATCTAAGTAACAAGGCCCATCCCAACTGTAATCACTCAAGCTCCTCATCCTACTTGGTTTTTCTTCACAGCATTATCTTCACTTAATAGTTTCTATTTACTCATTTAATAATAATAATAATAGCTAACTTACTGAGCTCCCAGCATGCATCAGGGACCATTAACAGTGTTTTATGTATATTAAATCATTTGATTCACATATACCCCGTGAAGTAGAAACTAATATCCTCCTCTTTTAGAAAATAGAAACAAGCAAAGGAGGCTGAGTAATTTGCCCGAGCTTATACAAGCAGTGCTGGCTCACTCCAGAAAGCCTGGCTCCCCACTAGAGTTACCCAACCATTGTAAAGGTGGGAATTTTGCTTATTTATTCCACTGATATGTTTCCTTTGCCCAAAACTACCTAGCACACACAGAGTGGTTATTCAATCAATACTGTATTTGTAGAATGAATGAATAAATGAATTAGAGGGTGAAGGTGTGATTACAGACGAATTAAGAAACAAGTTAATTCTACACAGCATGCTAAACCTGGATCAGCAAATTCCAGAAAATTCAAATTAGCAAAGACAGCCAGGGGCAGGATGTGGTTAATTAGTTTAATGTAACAAGGGAATTGACTTTGTTCTGAACTTTTAAAATCATTTTATCCATCGTGATCTGTAAGAATTTTCATGTTGAACTTTCTTTCCTTAGCAGCTAATATCTCTGATCTTTTGTGAGCCTTTTTGATAAAGTGAGCATTCCAAGGTCATAGTTTGAATTTTTTTCAGTGTTGCCTTTATTTATTTTTAATCACATAGGGAGGAAAGCCTATATCAAAATTCCGTCTGTCATAGAAGGTAATATTATTACTGTGTCAGAAAGGTCTAAGTAAATGTTTGATTAAAATGCCAGAAAAGGTGCTGTTGGTAAAAACTGCTAAACCATAGCATGCTGTGTTAAGAGACACTATTCTTAGGAGGAGGTATGATTTCTATTTAAAGTTATAGGTGATGGTTTATGTGCACAATTTGGAGGACTAGATAAAGGACAAGGCAAGAAAGTATTGGAATAAAATGAGGCTGCATAAATTGAAGTTATACAACTGGCTTAAGGGGAAAAGGGAAGTTAAAAATGAAAGTTTCTGCTTCAATTTTCTGTTATGTAGGCCAGAGTTTGTTGGTTGGTGTTTAAATGAATTCTGTAGATATGACACATTTTGAATTGCAATTCTTAAAGCAGTGACTTTCCATTTTTTTCAAATAATGCTATATTATTTGGGGGAGTTATCTTTGAAAGAGTAATAGAATTTAGGGCTCATACTGATTTCAGGCTTTAGAAATGTTAGTTTTATCATAAAACTTTTGTAAAACAATATGCTGTGTGGAACAAAAAATTAGTCAATTTATGAAAATCAAAGGTATTCAGATTGAAGTCAGAGTGGGGCACCAAAGACTCTATCTGGTCACTACCTTCTCTCTAGATGGCCTTTGCACAAGTTCAAGGTACCATAAATATGGGCATCATTGCACTAGTAGGATAGACTTAGCACTTTTCAACATGACAACATGAAGCATAAAATGATTACAACTAAGTAGCACAAACAACTTTCAATTTTGATCTATCCTTTCAGCACAAAAGCTGACTTGAGTGAAGTATATCTAATCTGTAATTGTTTTCTTATAATTGGCCACAAAAAGCTTCATAAAGCCCCACCAAACTTTTATTTCTCTAGCTTTACCAAAGTGTGATTGACAAATAGAAAACGTATATATTGAAGATGCACAATGTGATAATTTGATATATGTATACACTGTAAAATGACAACCACAATCAAGCTAATTAACATACCCAGCACCTCATGTAGTTACCCTTTGTGTGTGTGTTTGTGTATATGATGAGAATATTTAAGATCTACTTTCTTAAAATATATAATACATTATTATAAAGTTTAAGTATAATGCTGTACATTAGGATTTCAAATTTCATTTTATAACTCAAAGTGTATACATACCCTTCAACCAAAATCACCCAACTTTCCCTATCCCTCAGACCCGGGAACCAACATTCACTTTCTATTTTTATGAGTGACTTTTTTAGATTTCAGAGATAGGTGAGATCATGCAGAGTTTGTTTTTCTGTGTCTGGCTTATTTCAAGTAGCATGTCCTCCACGTTCATCCATGTTGTCATAAATAACGGGATTTGTTTTTCTTTTTTGAAGGATACATAATGTTCCATTGCATATATATACCACACTTACCAACATTCATTCATCTGTTGACAAGACACTTAGGTAGTTTTTATCTCTTGGCTATTGTGAGCAATGCTGCAATAAACATGGAAGTGCAGGTATCTCTATGAGGTGATAATTTCATGTTCTTTGGGCATATACCCAGTAGAGGTATTGCCGGGTAATATGGTAGCTCTATTTCGAATTTTTTTAGGAACCTTCATGCTGTTTATTATAATGGCTGTTCTAATTTACTTTCCCACCTCTTTTTCCACTTTTGCACCAACACTGGTTATTTCAGCACCTTTTTATATGCCTGTTAGTCATTTGTATGTCTTCGAAAACATCTATTCAGGTCCATAGCTCATTTTATTACCAAGAAGATTGACAAGGAGCTTTTCCCGTATGTTTTCTTCTAGCAGTTTCCATTTAAGTCTTTAATCCATTTGAAGTTGCTTTTGGTGTGTAGTATAAGTCCCTTATATATTTGTATATTAATCTATTATTAAATATGTGTGTTGCTAATATTTTCTCTCATTTCATAGTTTGCCTTTTCATTTTGTTGATTTTCTTCTTTGCTATACAGAAATTTTTAAATTTACACAGTCCTACTTGTTCATTTTCGCTCTCATTGCCTGTGTTTTTGGTGTCATATTCAAAAATTTATTATCAAGAGCATTGACAAGGGGCTTTTCTCATGTTTTCTTCTAGCAGTGTACATTTAAGTCTTTAATCCATTAAAGTTGCTTTTGGTGTGTAGTGTAAGTTAATCAAATTTCATCATTTTGCATGTGGATATCCAATTTTTCTACAATTTATTGAAAGACTATTCTCATTGTGTATTCTTGGCCCCTTTGTTTAAAATTAAGTGACCACATATCTGTGTGTTTATTTGTGGGCTATTTATTCTATTCCATTTGTCTATGTGTGTTTGTAAGCCAGTACCAGACTGTTTCGATTACTACAACTTTTTAATATAATTTGAAGTCAGGAAGTATGATGTCTCTAGCTTTGTCATTGTTGCTCATGATTGCTTTAACTGTTCAGTGTCTTTAGTGGTTTCATATTAATGTTGGGATTGTTTTTTCTATTTCTGTGAAAAATGCCATTGAAATTTTGATAGGGATTTTACTGAATCTGTAGATAGTCTAGGGTGTTATAAAATTTTTACTATTTCTTCCAGTCCATGAACATGGGATATTTTCCCATTTATTTGTGTGTTATTCACCTCATCGATGCTTGATATCTCATCAATGTTTGATAGTTTTTAATGTATAGATATTTCACCTATTCGTTAAATCTATTCCTAAGTATCTTATTCTTTTTGATGTTGTAAATGGGATCATTTCCTTAATTTTTAAAAATAGTTTATTGGTAGCATATAGATTTTTGTATGTTGATTTTTCTCTTGCAACATTACTGAATCAATTTTAGTTCCAGTAGCATTTTAGTGAAGTCTTTAGGGTTTTCTATGTACAAAATCATGTCATCTGCAAACAGAGAAGTGATATTTTCTTCCTTTCATATTTGGAAGCTTTTAAATTTATTTTTCTTGCCTAATTGCTCTGGCTGGAACTTTCAGCACTATGTTAAATAGAAATGGCAAGAACTGGCATTTTTGTATTATTCCTGGTCTTAGAAGATAAAGTTTCAGCTTTTCACTATTATGTGTAATAATATTCATTGTAAGTGTGCCATACATTGCCTTTATTATGTTAGGGTACATTCTTTCTAGACCTAATTTGCTGAGAGGTTTTTTTTTTGTTTTGTTTTGTTTGTTTTGTTTTGTTTTGTTTTTTTTGACAGAGACTCACTCTTTTGCCAGGCACCAGGGTGGAGTTCAGTGGTGTGATCCTGCTGAGAATTTTTATTATGAAAGAGTGTTGGATTTTGTCCAAAGATTTTTCTACATCTATTGAGAAGATTATACTGCTTTTATCCTTCTTTTTGTTAATGTGGTTTATTATACTTATTGATTTGCATATTTTGAACCATCTTTGTATCACAGGGATAAATCCCACTTGATCATGGTGCATGATCCTTTAAACGTGCTACTGAATTCACTTTGCTAGTATTTTGTTGAGGATTTTTGCATCTATGCTCACCAGGCATATTATCCTATATATTTTTTTCTCTTGTCCTTGTCTTGCTTTGCTATCAGCGTAGTGCTGACTTCATAAAATGATTCCGAAAGTGTTTCCTACTCATCAATGTTTTAGAATGGTTTGACAAAAATTACTGTTAATTATTCTTTAAATGTTTGGTATAATTCTCCAGTGAAGTCATCATATCCTGGGATTTTCTTTGCAGGAGACTTTTGATTACTGATTCAATATCCTTATTATTGTCTGTTTAGATTTTCTGGTCTCTTCATGATTTAGTCCTGGTAAATTGTTTGTTTCTAGGAATTTATTCATTTATATTTTTAGATGAGGAAACTGAAGCTCAGAGAGCATAAGATACTTGCCTTAGATTCCTATCTGTCCAGTAGCTGACTAGGTAATTATAGAATGTCTATTGTTATATTCAAAATCCCATATATTTAACCTAAGATTAACCTTTGGATAACATTCACCTAGGATTCTTAGCTAAAAGAAAAATAATTTTAATAATATATAACATACTATAATAGCAAAATCATCAATGACCCATACAATTTACAGAAGAAAAAAGGATTGGAAAGGCAATATAATGTTTATTTATTACTTCAACATATTTTATTGAGCACCAAACATATATAATCATTAATCAAAGTGGCGGTAATCTACAGTGAAAGAAGTCAGTGTAAGGACCCTTACAAATCTTGCATTCTAATGGGAAAATAGTAACTAACATATATGTCAACTGAAGACTAAAAAAAGAAGAAATAATGTTCATGTGTATGTGTGTGTGCATACATGTATGTATCTAATATGAGTAATAACAGGTGCTGAGGAAAAAATATAACAGCATAAAATGTACAGTATAAAATGGACTTTAGAAAGAAATAGAGATTTACCAGCACAGCCATAAATCTACTGAGAATCACAATGACAGGCCTGGAGCTGGGAAATGTATTCTGTTAAAATGTTGCACTAAAGAATCATTTGACAACCATTATACTAGGTAAACATTCTAAGGATGAAATCAAAGAGCTATAAAGTTAAATAACACTCAAGTTCAACATTTGAGGATTAAGCATTAGAAGTAACTAATTCTTCAAGATTAGTCTAGGTACTTAGTACATATGTCACTTCAGGTAAGTAATGTAACCACTTGTATTAGTCTTTTCTCACACTGCTAGTAAAGGCATACCCAAGACTGGGTAATTTATAAAAGAAGGAGGTTAAATTAGCTCACAGTTCCACATGGCTGGGGAGGCCTCACAATTATGGTGGAAGATGAAGGAAGAGCAAAGGGACATCTTATATGGTGGCAGGCAAAGAGAAAACTTGTGGAGGGCAACTTCCATTTTATAAAATCATCAGATCTTGTGATACTTATTCACT
Source organism: Cacajao melanocephalus (assembly GCA_963573385.1). Lineage (NCBI taxonomy): Eukaryota > Metazoa > Chordata > Mammalia > Primates > Pitheciidae > Cacajao > Cacajao melanocephalus. The sequence goes on from CAUYLG010070932.1 coordinate 21,006, forward strand.
ATCATGAGAACAGCACAGGAAAGACCTGCCCTATGATTCAATTACCTCCCACTGGGTTCCTCCCACAACACATGGGAATTATGGGAGCTACAATTCAAAATGAGATTTGGATGGGGACAGAGGCAAACCACATCACCACTTTAAGATCAAGTTTCCTCATCTATAAAATAAGAATGACATAACAAGAAGAAGATAGAGAAGAAAGAGGAAGGAGGAAGGAAAAGAGAAGAAATGTGAAGATAAAGACAGCATGAACAAAAACGTAAAATGCTATAAAAATGATTACATGTGCTTTAATATAAAAAAGGCACAATCAACTTAGATGAAAATACATCAATCATTCATTAAACCAACAAATTATAAATTAAGTTAGTCATGCATATTAACTACAGGTCTTGTTTGGTTAGTTAGTGCCTTGGTGTAATCAATCTGTTTAAGAATGAATCCAACATCAACCAAAGAATGTCTTTTAACGTTGGCTTTTTAATAAAGAAAAATGAAACAACATTCAGTTTAACAGTTTTTATTCACCCTTCATAAGTTCACTTTTTTTCAGAAAGAATTTACAATGTCCTTGACATTTGATATACCATAATCACATTTATGGCTCTCATTTTATAATGGTTATTTCATAATACTGAAATAAATTACTTTCTTAAATAGACTCCATCATATTTTAAACTAAAAATATTATTCACTTTAGATTACAATTAATTTATGCACTATAATTTATATGCATGGAGTGAACTATTAGCCTCAATTATTTATTTTCTTGTAATTAGACTATACTACCATATACTTGATAGGGCTTTATGATGGGCAGAGTGTATTTCTCTATACTTTTTCTCTACTTTGGCCAGAGGCTTGCAATGTGATTGAGTGCTTGGGCTTATCCTGTTACACTTCGCCATTGTCTAAGTACAATGCCCTGTATAATGTACTGGTCCCAAAAGAAGAACCTGCCCTGTATAACGTACCGGCCCCAAATCAATGAGAACGTGGGGCAGACATGAAACTAACCAAATAAAACCCAGCCACTCCTAACCTAGAATTATCAGACCCCAGATGCTTTGCAGACATATGAGTGAGAAATGGGTACATATTGTATGTCACAGATACACTGTTCATTAGTCAGCATTGTTTTGGCAGTAGCTAGCTCTCAGATATAAGGTAGTCTTTTTCCTGCAGTATGATGTAAACTTACCCTGATTTTCTCACTGTAATTTCTTTTATATTTCTTCTATTATTGTTTTATCAACTAGTTAGAAAACTCCAAAAGAAAAGGACTAGTTTTGAAAATATATTTGTAATATCTTCCAATGTTTAGCAATGAGCAAATTAATGTTATTCATGGGCTCTTTATTATGCAGTTCAGTAGTGCATGGATTTTACTCAACATTTAAAGCAATCTAAAAGAAACTGTCTGGGTTTTTCCCCATTCCACTCCCATTCCTCCATGTGTAAACAGAAAGTATTATTTTTCTGCCCTCACTTCCTCTTTTATGCCCTGAAAATAGGAAGGAAAAAAAGTTGTTTGTTCCAAATTACATACTACTTATTGCACCTTCTAATTTAAACAATGGTTGAGTTTTAGGTTAGAAAAATATGTTTATGAGCTAAAATAAAATCCATCATTGGCATCAAACTAATGTCTGACTGATATTCCACTAAAATCTTGGGTTCCATTGCTGTACAAACTTAGGTTAAGATTCAAAAAACTCCTTTATGGTGAGAATGGTATTCTACAACAGGCCATTGTTTTTTCATTTTTGATATTCAGCCCTTTACTTTATGGCCTATTGCCTCAGAAATTTGGGACAGACTGATTTGGAGTGGCATGAGCAAGAAGGAGGGAGAGGAAACAATTTAGAAGGCATATGGAAACGAGATATGGCAAAACAAACACGGAACATCAAGTGAATTTCTCACCGTCATCTTGTTCATTCTGTCCTTAGTAATAACAAAGGAATCCATGAGATTGTATCAAGTTTACAGATTTTAATTTAAAATCTCAAATGTTTTAATATCTTCTTCCTACGTTTGCTAAATAAAATCTTCCGGAGGTTGTTCATGTATTTACAAATTTGTAGATAAAGTTAATAATACAAATTAAAAATATTGCCTGGCTAGTAAAAGCCCTGGTTATGAGAAACAACAAAAACTGAGTAAGTCCATTTTAGACACAAATTAAGGATTATTTGTTGGAGATTTAGCAAAGTGAGGAGACAAATTTTACTATAAATGACATGGGGAAAATAATAAGAGATGACCATTCAGGAGAAATGCTTTTTTCTATGACTGCGTATACGTCGAGGACTGGCGATGAAAATCTTTCACGTTGTCCTGTAAGAATGCTAGTTCACTATGATCTGATTGGTCAAATAATACAAGAAGCTATTGTGTCTATGATCCAAATAGGTTCTTCCTAGAAGATATTCTCTATGCATAACTAGAAGACTTCTAGAGCCCTTTGGAAGAGAGGAGAATCTATTTAAGAAGCCCAGTCTTGATCACATTCCCATTAGTCTTTATCTAAATTTGAATATCTGGACCATTACAAACTACTACAAACTGATTTTCTATCTGGAAAGAAGGTAATTGGGACTGTTTTGGTGTTAAAATATTCCAAAAATGTTTACAGAAAACCCGCTAAGTCCAGGTACTATACTAGGTTCAGGGGACACAGCAGGGTTCAGAGCAAACAAGCATCACCTTTGCTTTCACGAGAGCTCACAGCTTATTAGGAGAGATTAGAAAGTTAAGAGATATCACATAGGTTGTTATTGAGTGAAGAGATCCCTGAAAGAGACAGAGTGAAGAAAATACTGGGCCTGGGGAATATCTTCTTGGGGGTTCAGAATCCTCAAATGCTGAATTGCCAAACTGCTAATTAGAGTTATTTCCATAATGGCTGATAGTGAGATTTATTTTTACATATCTGAAATAATTATTACAGTATGTTTTACCTTCTCCTCCATTATTTGTTGGTTCATTTGTCACATATACAGTTAAAGAATGTACAACTAGACTTTGTACTTTGGAGTAAGCAGTCTTGGGTATAACTTACATCTTTTCTAAAATTTATGTTTGTATCTTACAAAGTCTACAGATGCTTTCCAGGCTATTCTCAATCTCTTTGAAAACAGAATTTTCATGTTTTTCATTACTGGCCAAAAGTGTGTTATTTATTTGAAATAGTGTGTGCATAAAAATGTGCTAACTTAATCCCAGGACACCAGTAACTTAAGCATCAACTTTAAAAAATGTAGTCAGTTGTTGTTTCTAAAACAACTGAATTATTTTTCCTAGCCATAGCGTTAGTGAGGATTGACTTTATTTTCTCATGTCTTTTGAAGCTCTCATGAGGGAGAGGAATGTTTTGAAATGTTATCTGGTGATTGTTTATTCCTGGTAATTCTTGCTGCCCTAGAGTCTTTCACCTACTGTGTGAGGCATCCTTAGCTTCAGAGGAGGGCAGAGGCCAGCCAACAGCAGAGGTGATAAAGTTCAGATTTTGACTTCTAAGGCTAACACTTAATACTTTCTTCAGAGACAACAATTGTAAGAGTAAGCTTGTAATTCAGTCTTTTTAGAAAAGGAACAAAATATTCTAAATTTAAAAAATAATAAAAGGTTTTAAAACAGCAACAAACAGAGATTGCCAACCAAGGAGCACAGGGTTTTCACCCTAAGCCACAGAGTAGGAAAGATGCAATAGATGACCCAGGGACAGTTCCTACTCAACAGAAAGGAGAATACCCTCTAAGCTGAACCCAAAAAAATCCCTAATGGATGCGATATGAACACACAGCCTGCTGCTCCCTGTGCATATGCATGTCCGTGTGTGTGCGTGCGCATGTGCACACACACCCATACACACACACACACACACACACACACCCCACTTCACTCAGGGTCTGAAATCCCAAGAGAAAAGGGGGCTCCATTTCAGAAGTCACAGGGTTGACAGCACAGAGCAAGGTCAGCTGGAGAATACAGCTGAGTCTTAGAAGATCAAGCAACACCAGCAGTGATCCAGAGGGATTCACTACCAGCTGGGTGATATTACCAAGCTTCCCCAGGGTGATCCCTGTGAACTGTATTAACCCAGGAAAAAATAATACAAGTCATACCAGACAAAGACTCTTCAAAAGTGGGCACCATAAAACTAGGGTGATGCCCCAGGAGCAGATTGCACTAGATCTTTGGGAACTAGCATGGGAAAAATATTCTTTCTCAGCTGGAAAATTATGTCAGCCCAGTCAACACTGAGATCAGGCCTTGAAAGAAGGGCAGGTGAAGGAGAAAAGGGAAAATGTTGAAGTTGACTCAATATTTAGCCACAAGACACTAATTTTATTAGCCACAAGTGACTGAGATCCCTTGAAATGGCAAGATTAGATCCTCCCTCCATCATCTGTAGAAGACTGAATTCACTTATTAAAAATAATTCAACTTCTGTGTATATGAGTTATGGTGGATAAACTTAAACCTATCATGCTTAAGGCAGTCATTGCATTTTGCTGCACCTCAGTTTAAGCATGAATATTATAAGGAACAAGGAAAGGTCTACTTATAAGGTGCATTTATTAACTTATTCTCAAAACTATATGTTCCACCAAGATAAGAGTTTCAGTCTATATTGTTTATGGATACATCCCTATTACCTAGGACAGTGTCCCACATATACTGGATGCCCAGTACTTTTTAACAAATATAATACTCAATTGATTGTTCATTAGTTATCTGACAAAAAGTCCTTGAAGAATTTAAGAGCTCTGATTTTCAAGCTTTTTAAATACCAGTACCCTTGACTTATTCTCTTTTTTTTTTATTATTAACAACTCCTTTACCAACTTATTCTTTAGTTTGTTGTTGTTGTTGTTGTTTATTGAGTTCCTACTAGGTAACATGCACAATTCTAGGAACTGAAGATATGAGATTAAGGAAGACAAAATGAAACAAACTAGGTTCTTGTCTAAAAACAAGTTTGATCAAAAATGGTAAATTAGGAAATGGCTTTTTTTCATTACTATAAATCATCATTGTGACCTATTCAAAATAAAACATTAAAGAGCAAATGTCTTGGGCACATTTAAAGTATAATTTATTTTCATGCAAATCTCCAAGATCATGCCTACCATTATCCATAACCTGCCCCAGGAGAACCTCACCTGAGACTCTACTTATACTCAGCCCCTCAACTAAAAAAAACAATTTTTTAAGCCTTATCATGAAAAACCTGGTAGCTAACATCCTTGAAATTAACATTTTGAACTCAAATAGACATTTTAATGGTCAAACACATGTAATACTGTAAGTAAATAAGTCTAATTTTCAAAGGTATAAAATTTCTAATTAAAAAAGCCTTGACCTTCCCTCTCTGTTGCCTTATGATTGTGTAAAGTTTCATTTTTATTATCATGCCAATTTCCTACCTTCCCTTCCTACTCCCACTGAGATTTTCTTAAGTCTTTTCATGTATTATGAATAAATTCAATGCAGTTGTCTGGGATTTATTCCAACTAAAGAACAATGAAACTTTAGCTTTTGATTTTTATATTCATAAGTTGTTTTTGGAAAGGGACCATTTGAGAAACACTAGTAGTAATTGCCTGCTATGCAGAGTTGTGAGGGATCAGTACCCACAATTGCAATTCTCTTGAAAGCAAAGCTCCAGGAGCCCACAAAATGCTTTCAGTCTAGTGCCAAACCTAAAATTCATTCTCTGTAAAGAACTGTTCCTTCCACTGGAAAAGACAGATACCAAACTGAGCAGCCTTCTCTGTGTTTGTTTTGGGAATGGCTTAGTCATTGGGCCGTAAGTAAAATAATTCCTTTTGGCGGGGTTAGAGGTTGGGGAAAATGTTGATATTAACTTATACAATAGAAATGTTTTAAAATGCAGGTTATGGTGAAATAACAAATGATCTCAAAATCTCGGTTATTACAAAAAAGGTTTATTTCTTGCTCATAGAACTTGTTACACAGATGGACTGCATTTTCAGTCCTTGTTGTCTTCATTCCAGAATCCAGGCTGATAAAACAGCCTCTGTCTACATTTTTCTGATGATCATGGCACAGGGAAAATAAGAAATGGTGAATCACATATTATCTCTTAAACTTTATGCTCAGAAGTAACACACATTACTTCAATCCATTTTCACTGGCCAAAGTGAAACACATGGCCAATCTGATGTCAGTGGGTCATGGAAATATAAACTCCATGGGGAGGATCATCATATATCAGAGAACAATAATACAACTTGCCACAGAATCGTCCTACACCACTAGATACTAATTAACACTAGGTAATATTGGATACTTATTAACAAACAAATATAACCTTTAATTTCATAATTTTATACCTACTAACGATAATATTTAATATCTATTGTGTGTTTCTTATCTGCCAGAATCAGTGATGGACATTTTACTTGTGTTATTTCATTTAAATATAAGAGGTTGGTATATCTTAATTCCTATTTGAAAGATGAAGATAGTGGACAGTGAAGTTTTTTGCATTGCATAGACAGTAAGTGATGAGGTAGCGTTGACTCAGTCCTTTGCAAATTGCCTTACATATACTAACAATAACAATGTGTCAGTTTATTAAATGAACTTGTACTCAAAACTACTTTACTATCATTTTCCTCCCCTTTTTGTAAACTTGGGTTATCTCAGAGTACAACAGCTCTTTTAAATAACATACCCATCTAGGGCCCACAAGAGAGCAACACACCAGAGAATAAAGAAGAAGATGATGAGGCAGCTGCCTCCATAAACTCAGCAGAACTGTATTGCCAAACTGTACTGACCATCCATAGATAATATGAACAGCTCCAGGGCAATTAAAAATTTAGCTTCTAACAATAAATAATCATTCCTGATATGTAAGGTCTGGCCCTTTAAAACTGAGCAGAACAAATATTATTATTGCTACCATTTTTAATTTATTCATTTGACTTTGGGGAAGAATGAGTAGATGCAGGAGAGAGGAGATGGTGTATCTTAATAGTCTTCTGAATTAATAAATTAATTTGATTCAGTCTATCAGAAGCCTATTAGTAACTACTAAAACAACCATGACAAAAAAAATTGACAATCGAAATTGTCTATGACATTTTGGAGAGCCCCCAGGAGGTATGTGACCGGTGCTGCCATCTGTGTCCTCACAGTGACACAGTGGCAGCATCCTGTGTACACATGTGGAGCTAATACCATGGATTACTACAGAGCCGATGACTCAGTTTGAAATCTGGTCCGGAAATGCTTCCCATCAATAAGTCCACTGGAGATTGTTTGGCTTTCATGTCTTGCTAGGTTTGGGTTTGCATAGAAAAACTTAAGGAAACTAAGCTCTTTCTACTTTTTTTGTAGAACTTTTTCTGAATGTGGAAAACAAGTCTAGAAGACTCTCCACTGACTGTTAACTTTGTCCCAAACCATCTCAAACTTTCCTTCTTACATTTTATTTAAAAAGGCAGATGCTCCCTGCAATCTCTGGGACCTTTTTGAGGTATTTGGAGCAGAATATTAATAGTGGTCTCTCTTCCCACCTTAATCTTCCTTGGTTGGAATACTTGAAGTGGTTGGAATGCTTCACTTGTATGACAGAATTTTTTATGATGATGTGCTCTGATGGTTTTAAATGTGAACTTGTACACAAATGTGCACAATCAGATTCAATGATCTTGTTACAAACGTAATTTACATACATAAACAACATAATAAACAAATAAATAATAGCATAAGATCTTTATAGTCACCAAGCCTGTTGATTGATAATGGAGGTATCAGTGTGCCTTAGTTGCTAACATTTGCAATACTTGTGGAGTCTGTTCAAGCGCTATCTTATCATCTCGTTTCTTATATGCTAGCCTCCAATCTTTCGCATGTTCCCTGTTGATCTTTGTTGTTAACCATTGACCTTCACATATTCAAACCCACTGTGACCTACGGACAGGAACATACTCAGCACTCCAGATCTAGAGAGTATTTTACTAATCTTACCTTCCATAATTCAGTCTAAAGCAGATTAAAAATTCCTTTCCTATCCTAGAGGATGCGTTTATGTATATTCCTGGTTTCCAATCACTAAGTACAGATAAGTACACACAGTCTTCAATCATACAAAATAACTGAAGGATCAAGTCATCTAAGATGATCACTCAGAAGTAGGAGTAGTTTAAATTCATAGAAAACACATTGACTATAATTGCTGAGCTTTTAACAATTCTAACATACATTAGTGACAAATATAAGATTCATTTTCCAAACTCAATCTTCTCTGTAAAGATGGGCAAAATTAAAAAAAAAATACTTAAACTGTTTTGGATATTTATTTTCCAGAGAAATATGTAATTATCAATAAAAATAGTTCCATATAAATGGAATGAAAAATTCTTCTTTTGAATATTTTGAACACTTAAGTCAACATTATTATAGAAATGTGAATTGAGTCTTTAGTATTACATCATAGGTATTATCACAAATACATATCTTTTTATATAAAAAACTAGATCAAAGTGGAAGAAATTTTATAACAGTGAAAATATTCTGAGCCAATATTTATTTTTTAATTTTCTCATGCATTTTTTCCACTCAAAAACCTTGTTTTAATCAACATTAAATTTATATTTGTGTGACTGGGTGACATTGACTGAAATCAAAATACAAAATGATTTTTGACTGACTTATTTTTATCAAAATTCAAAAAATGCCAATGTTTTCAAGGGAAATACAATAAATTGAAAATATTTTAGGTATGAATATTCTCATAAATTTTACATGCTTATATAGTGCAAGACTAAAGTTGTAAGTGGATTATAAAATCTAAAACACTTCAGATTTCAAATATTTTGTTCCATTTTAGGCTACATTGTAGCTAAGACACCATGATCATTATTTTTATAAAAGAAATACAGAGTATTTTTTAAAAGGAGAGAAAAGAGATTGATTATAGATGTTACAGGTATAATTTATTATGTGTAGAATGAAACATCATCAAAAGATGAACTTTGTATGTAAAATTACATGGACTTCAACAGGTCACAGGAAATCTCATTGTGCTCCTTTGTCCTTCAAAACACAAAGCCAACTCCACTACGTTATATTTTTTTTCTTAGGATGAAACTTATTAAAGGTGAATTTATTTAAGAAATTATCTGATGTACTAACCAATCTTAGTGGATTTAGTTTGGTTCTTATTGACTTAGATTACCTCATACTCCCTAAATAAGCCAACTTTAAGAGACATGCAGTAGACGTTCTAATTTTTTGAAAAATGTTAGAATCATTAACTTATGCAAGATAGGGCACCGTGGCTCATGCCTGTAATCCCAGCGCTTTGGGAGGCTAAGGGGTGTGGATCACAAGGTCAGGAGTTCAAGACCAGCTTGATCAAGATGGTGAGACCCCATCTCTGCTAAAAATACAAAAGTTAGCCAGGCACAGTGGCAGGTGTCTGTAATCTCAGCTGCTGAAGAGGCTGAGGCAGAAGAATCACTTGAATCCTGGCGGCAGAGGTTGCAGTGAGCTGAGATGGCACCACTGCACTCCAGCCTGTGCAACAGAGTGAGACTCTATCTCAAAAAAAAAATATATATATATATATATATAATTACATTATGCAAATCACATAGACATGAGAAGCTTAAGAAAGAGGAATAATGTTCTTGATGTGCCTAAAAATCAGTGTATTTTAAACTAAATGTCTTAGCACTCATCCTATGTAGATGAGTCCAAGAAATACAACAATAACTAATAAATTACAATTTCCCACAGTGGAAGATATCTGAGGAGCACTAAAAACAGAAAAAGCCCAGAAAAGCCCAAATGGCCTGCAGCAACCTCAGAAAGCAGAAGACAGACTTGCGTGGACAGTATGCACACTCACTAATAGCAGGATGACAAATAATAAATTACTTTTTCATAAAAATTTGTGACATTAGTAGTCATGAATCAGAACTTGACTGTATTGCAGTGACTTTCTTTTATACAATCCATCATCTCTAATATTTTTAGGGACTTTGAGTCTGGGAACAAACTCGGGTCAGGGAATTGGATGGAGAACTATGATTCTTCATTATTGTGACTTACTCAGGTTTCTGTTTCCCACATTTAGAGTTTCACTTTTGGAAATATATATCAGATAATAATCAGTAGGCTGCTCATGGAGATGTATGCGAGTCCCAGGGAGACTGTGATTCCCGAGGGTCAAATCATTCCAATTAATACTTTGGCCTTATTGCTCATTATGGTATCCATATGCATTTTGCACCTGGTGCTTAAGTCCTGAAATGTAATTCCACATCTCTGGAATTCCATCCTCCTATTGAAATTAAGCAGGCCATTTCAATCATGAGGTCTTCCACTGTCATCTCCAGCTTTCAGAGGGCAGCCACAATAGACCTTCCCAAGGAAATTCATGCTTCTCTCACCAATATATTTATTTCCTAGTGCTTTGATGAAGAAGTATTTTTGGAAGCTTCCTGGGGTGTAGAGTGATGTGGGTGGATTTATGGATAACATATGATAAACTCTGAATGTTTTACTTCTTCTAGGTGTGAGTCACAATAGATTATTATACAATATCCATTCCGTACTCTCAGTAGTTTAAAACATTATAGGTTTGTGTTTTACTCACACCACTTGTCCACTGCAGGTCAGAAAGGTGTTTCCACTACTGGAGTCGCTCAATAAACCAAGCTGATGAAACAGCCACCATCCTGGATATTGCCTGTCACTGTGTCAGAGGGAAACAATGCTTGGTGACTGCAGTGTTAAAGATTAAATGTCCTGGCATTTAATAATGTTTGTCAGATACTATTATAGCACATTGAACTGAAGTAGTCACACACACCCCACTAACTAAAAAGGGAGCCTGGAAGTGCAATTCTGCAGTGCTCCCAGGAGAAGATGAAATACTTTATCAACAAACAATGGCTACCACACTTTCGATTATGCTAGATAAGTCCAGCACCCCACTTTGATTTAATGAAAGCCATCATAAATATTTCTGTTATGCAATCAATCAGATTTTTAATGCCAATCTCAGATGCTCAAGCTCACACATTGAAACCACACCTTTGGTAAATATACCCATATAAATACATTAGTCCCACATTAGTAAGTTTCTTCCTTCTTCATCACTTTTCTTAGAATTCATTCACATATGTACATTAGCAAGATCTTAAAATTCCTTTTGGTGTGAAGCTACTTTCTTAGGCCCCCAACTTGGTAATCATTCTTCTGGGACATGTTGGATTCTGACCCTAATATGGGTCTGATGGCAATGAGAGGTGCACATAAAGAGAATTAGCATCACTTTGTAGGTGACTATCTCAGGTAAAGACCTTGCAGGATCTTCAAGTAAAACAGAACTAGCTTTATCTGTGAGAAAGAACTACAGATGGCAAAGAAGCTCACTGGGACTAGATCATTTCTAGAACACAGATTCATCCAAATATACCAATTGTACCTATCTCATTCTTAAGGTCACACTTTATGCTAATTAATGCTCCAAGTTTCACATAAGAGATCTGGTGAAGCAGTGAATTCATCCTGTGTGGGAGTAAAGTAAGTTGCAAGATTAGACTCTGTCACATTTTTATCAACTCTGGGTATACAAGGTAAGAGATTCTTAGAGTGGTCATAGAAGGTCTCAGGTCCTCAGATCATACCATAAGACCAAAACTTAAATTCCAGAGCATTTTATTATCTTTCTTTAGCTCCTCATTACTTTTATAAGTAGCCAACTGACCCACAGTACAGGTAGGTGTTCCTTAGTCCCATCACAGTGGTTTATGACAGCAGCTTTATTATCTGCCAGTAGCTTGCCTTAAACATCCCATTTCTTCTAGGTGGCCTCAGGTAATTGTTAAGAGATAGTTCTATTTTTTCAATGGACCATGTTTCTTTTTCTACTGGCAATGAGGTCATTATTACCTTTAAGCCCAACCTAGAGAGAGAATAACTCCAGGCTCCAGTCTTTGTGAATCTATTTTATAGGACTAAGTTTCAGTACAGCAACTAGAAATCACACTAGTTATTTCACACAAAAAATGAATTGGGTACTTAAAATTTTACTGGAATTAATGAAAGAGTGAACGTCATGGGACTGCCACCAGGAGGCAAGCCCATGCCATGCAACTGCTATCCAACTAGAAATCTGTTTAGCTCTTCACTACTTTTGAAACATTCTAAGGTCTGGAAACACCTGGAGACTGGTGCCGTTATCACAGCTACCCATTCCACCAGAGAGTAGCACTGCAGCCTGGTCTGGGCTCTGAAAAACTGGCATCTGTGAGAGCCTGTCCATCAACTGTCACCACTACAGAAAGAAGAGCCTCCATCTCACATCTACCTTCCAAATTCCTTGCACGCACATTTCTCTGGAAGGTACTTAATCCTAAATGGAAAGACTACATAACAATACAGTTTTTCTTTTATTATTTCCAAGTTGATTTATAGCAAATGTAATTCCCATAAAAATCTACTTTTTTTTTCTGGAGCTCAAGAAATTGATTCTAAAGTTATTTTGTATAAGCAAACGTGAGAATATCCATGAGGAAAAGAAGAATAATGAAAGGAACTTAGGTGCTCAGAAATAAAAGTACCTTATAAATTTATATCCACACATAGTATGATGATATAATATTTGTGAGATAGACCAATGGAAAAGAACAATAATCCAGAAAGGAAGAAATATACATAATAACATAGTAGAGAATGATAATGGTCTCAGAAATCAAAGAGAAAATAAGCAGTTGCTCAATAGTACTATCAAAAGAAATTTTAGCTATTTGTAGCAAGAAGAAAAAAGCAAGTTTGAGACACTACTTCATATCTTAGACCCCACATTCTTTAAATAACTATGTGTAAAATCATTAGCCAATAAAAACTGAAAATTATATTGGTAAATACATTTTTTGTGGATTAACTGCCCAAGAATAAAAAGCTCTCTTATTGTTCATAATTAGCCAAGACCTACCCTATCTGACCTCACCCATCACTATCTGGCTTCCCTAGGGATGGCAGCGGGTGAGAGAAGTGATAGAGAATAAACACCTTTTTAATAAAATACTCAGGAAGGCCTCTGCCATTTTACAAGGATCATCCCTAACTAGCTTTGAGAAAATATTAATTGTTGTAAAAAAAAAAAAGTTAAGCATTCTTAATGAGAGTTCTAAAATTAAAACGCAAAGCTACTCCTTTAAAATCAAAATCAAAATAAAATATGATTATCTAGGGAAAGAAGGTTTTGTGGAAGAGCAAGTGCAAAGATCTTAGACGAATTTGGGTTTAAAAGTGTTCAAGAAATTATAACAAGTAACATATAAATGCATATTTATTGAATAAATAAATGAAGTCTTCCCAAAACAATGAGTTTGTCTTAGAGTAACATTAAGCCAATGATAGAAAGTTTGAATTGACACATTTTGTTGAGTAAAGTTGCTTTAAAACAAAACAAAACAAAAATCCCTTGATAAAGTAAAAAACAGTAATTATTTTCTATTTTTCTTTGCTTGAACTTTTGGTCTCTAAACTCTTTTGAAACTGAGATCAAGCCCTAATTTGTTCTACTTTATACTGATGCACCTTCTATACCCTGGACTTCTTCCACATCTCCCACCCATTTCCCACTATTTCTCAACAAGAGTCCTCCACTCTAGCCAACCAGGTCTATTTATATTTGCCAAGCGCACCATCTTTATTTCCATCACAAATCCTTTGTTCTTACTGTTTTTCTGAGCTAGAATGCCCTTCCTTCTCTCCATGCTCTGCTTGTCATCAAAATCCTATCCTCACTTTAGAATCTAGTTCCTGAACCCAGTCCCTGAAGACTTCACCCTTCCTCTTCACAACATTACCCCATGACGCCCTAAATATCTTTTTCCTCAGTCTGCTTACTAATTATCTTATTGCTATTATTTCTGTTCCTTTTTAGATTGACCAATAAGTTTTCATAATTTATTTTGAATTTCAAATCTACAAAAAAGTTCCAAGAAAAGTATAATGAACTTTCATATTTTTCACTCAGGTTCCCTAATTTTAAGTCTCTCACCAAATTTGCACTCTCTCTCTCCTATATTAAAAATTATGTATGAAATATTAATTATTAGACATGTTATTCTTCCAAACCATTTTAGAGTAAGTTACAGAAAAAACAGGGATACTAAAACCAGGCTCTACATAATCATAATACAATCATTCATATCAGGATATCAACATCGGCACAACACTAATGTCAGTCTACAGATGCTATGATCACATTCAACTTTTCTCAGTTGTCCTCCGAATACATCTTTTCTACTTTCTAGTCCTGGATCTAATCCAGGATCTTCCATTGTATTAACAGTCATGTCTCCTTAGTCTCCTTCAATCTGAAACAGTTCCTCTATTTTTCCCTGTTTTTTCACGACATTGAGAGTTTTAAAGAGTATAATTATTTCTTTCTGATGAATAGGCTTCACCTATTTCTACCTGATATTTCCTCATGTGCAGAGTTAGGTCATATATACATCAAAGAAATAATCCTGTGCTCTTCTTATGACTTCACAGCAGGAGGCATATGATCAAATTTGTGCTAGATTTCTCCACCAAAAAGTCATCACTTTTCATTTGTAATCAATAAATATTTTATATGAAGATAAATTATCTCTATATATGTAAATATATTTATATGTAACATATATGCAAAATATTATTTAAGTGTGTAATCAATTTAAAAGTTATCGATGAGCTATTTCGAATTTTATTTTATGCTAAGTCTGGTGTAAATTTTACACTGACAGTACATCTCAGTTGGGTCTGGCCCCATTTCAAATACTCAGGAGTCACATGTTGCTAGTGGCTACTTTAAATTTTTAAACAAATATTCCTTGGAAAAATTCTCAGCTTTCAGAATATTTATCAAATGAATTTTAGAAAACCCTTTAGAATATAGAGATAGGTATTTACCCATTTAATCAACCATAGAATTGAATAGGACAAAAAAAGTGAAGCCTTTGACAAAAAAAATAAAATAAAATAAAATAAGGAGGCATAACTTTCTTCAGACCAAATGGAGAAATCAATGATGATTGCCTAAAGTGCCCATTATCCTATATTAATGCCCTTCATTAATACCCCAAAACTCATCAACAGATAAAAAGATAAGCAAGTTGTAGCCTTCCCTACCAATCCCACTTCTGATTTAAGAAAGCAGAAAATACTCAGTATTAGAAAAGATTATTTTAATGATTTGCTCTTATACCAGTAGTTGTAATTTCCTGGAGGTATGTGCAATACCAACTATGTAGTTCAGTACTTCTCAGAGGTATTCTTTCTATTGGACCATTTCCCTTGGCATATCCATGCCCCATTTTCTTTATTCTTTTATTTCTATCCGAGTCTTTCCTTTCCCTGTATACTTCTCTTTCCTAAGAGTATTTAAGAATAGAGTGCAATAATAGTTTATTTTTCCAGATGATACTCTAAATTGGTACCTAATACACAGAAATGACTGTCATGGAAGTAATCCACAAAATGTAAAATGCATGACTCATTGCACCAACATTAAAAAGGAAGGTAAATGACAGCTGAATGTGTACTCACTTCTCATCCAAACAATTGCTTACAAAAATTTCAGGGAATGGCAGGTATGTTTGTAATGGTCATTTTTGATGGGTTGTTCAGCAACTCTCCCTTTGAGCCCCTGTTTTCTTTTAAAGCCATTCCCATGGGCACCAATTAGGTCCAACCTGACCTTCTACCCCCAGGCCTAGAGGTGGGCATGATGTGCAGCTCCAGCAAAATATACTATCTTTGGACCATAGCAAGTGATCTAGCATGTTTCTTCTGGTGTCATCAGGAGGACACTTACTTTTTCTGCCACTGTGGCATGTAAGGACAATGTAAAGTGTGTTATTTGTAGCATAGTCTCCTGCTGCATAGAAGGAAAGTCAACTTAAGAAGAAAACAATGAAACTAAAACATAAGAAAAAGTGTCAAGAGAGTGAGGGAGAAAATGTCTTGATTACATTATTTAAGCCCCTGGAACCAGATAAGCATGGCACTTACTTGACTCAATGTTTTGTCACTTATAGCAGGGATCCCCAACCCAGGGGCTGTGGACCAGTAACAGGTCTTTGGCCTGTCAGGAACTGGGCCGCACAGCACGACGTGAGCAATGGGCAAACAAGCATTAAAGCCTGAGCTCCTCCTGTCAGATCAGTGCAGCATTAGATTCTCATAGGAGCACAAACCCTATTGTGAACTGCCTACTGCTCGTGTGAGGGATCTAGGTCACACACTCCTTATGAGAATCAAACTAATGCCTGATGATCTGTAGTTTCATCCAGAAACTACCCCTCCACTCTGCCACCCACCCCCGTGGAAAAATTGTCTTCCACAAAACCGGTCCCTGGTGCCAAAAGGGCTGGGGACCACTGACTTATATGATCAATGACTTAAATATAAAACAAAGCATAAAAACCATAAAATTACAGAAGGAAACGTCGGAAAAAACTTCGTAATCTTCAATCAAAGATTTCGTAGAGAGAACAACAAAAGCATAATACACAAAAATAATTCATAAATTGGACTGCAACAGAATTAAGATCATCTGCTATTTGAAATACAGTGTTAAGAGAACTAATAAGAAAACACAGACAAGGAGAAAATATTTGCAAATCTCATATATAATAGAACTGTACCCTGAATATGTAAAAAATACTATTAAAATTTAATAATGAGGAAGAAAAACAACAAAAGAGGCAAAATAAATTGAACATCTACTTTACCAAAGGTGTACAGATAGCATGCAAGCACATAAAAAGATGCTAAACATTATTAGGGGTTAGGGAACCACAATAACATACTATGGTACATGTATTAAATTGTCTAAAAATTTAAAAGACAGCTCATACAAAGTGTTGGCAAGAAAGTGGAATTCTCATATACTGTTTCTGGGAGTATAAAATGGAACAACAATTTTGGCAAACATTTTGACAGTCTTTAAAAACTAGACTGACACCTATTCACCATTCCACTCCTAATATTTACTCAAAGTAATAAAAAACATCTGTACATAAATGTTCATTGAAAGTGTTTATTTGTATAAGTCCTAAACTGGGAGGAAACCCAAAAATCATCAACAGGCAAATGGATAAAAAAGTGTGGCCTATCTGTACAATAGAGTACTACTCAGTAATAAAAACAATGTTCTATTGATACCTGAAATATGGCTGAATCTCAAAATAATTATGCTACAGGAAAGATGCCACACTCCCAAAAAGTGTTCAACTACCCTTCATTTATATAAATGTCTAAACAATGCAAACTAATCTATAGTGATAGAAAGCAGATTAGTGATTTCCAGGAAGAGTGGTAAGGTTGGAAGGTAGAGGAAGGCTGGGATTACAAAATCGCTAGAGGAAACTTTTGTGAGTGCTAAATATGTTCATCATTTTTATATTGGTGATGAGTTTTTAAGTACATACAAAGAATAACATTCACACAATGGAATTTAAGAAAGTATTTTTGTTTCAGTCTTATAATTACTTACTAACGAGATGTGTGTGCCTGTGAGGGGCACTGCACAACTTTTCAAATTAGACTGGAAATCAAATTTGAAATCAGATTGGATCTCCACCACTTTTATTTCCTATTCCATATAGACTTTAGCACAATACTTACTTTTATCACAGTAATTCCCAAGTTAAGAAACTGGACTTCAAACCACTGTTGAAACTATAAACTGTCTCAAGTTAGTAGCTCATGTGGTCTCCAACAAATGTTGTTTTGTTTCCTGCAATCATATAAACTATCCCTTGGCGTCCCTGTCAGTTAAATGGAGCATCACAGAGTACCTTAGCACACAGAATGGAAGTTGTGGTCCTGAATACTGTAATTAAAAGTCAAAAATCGCTGGTTGAATTTTAAAATCTTTATTTAAAAATTGTTATAGTATATTCATGTTTTTAAAAATGTTTTCATTATATCAATACAGGAATTCCAAAATTTTGAAAATAAAAGGACGGAAAACATGCCCTGCAAATACTAACCAACAAAAAGCTCATGTTGCTATGTCATTACTGAACAGATTAAATGTAAGTTGAGACACATTAAGAGAGATAAAAAGCATTTCATGAGGTCTATCCACTACAAAAGTATGCCAATTATAAGTATGCGTAAACATAACGGTATAATATCAAATTATTTACTACAAAAACGAATATAACTAAAAGCAAAAATGGACTAGTCCGCAATCATACATAAGATTTTACCATACCTTTCAATAACTAATGAAATCAACAGACCAAAAAATTCATAAAGGATATTTGATAAATATTGAAAGTAACAAACTTGATGTAAACTGACGTATATAGAACTCTGCACTCAACGACTACAGAATATACATCCTTTTCCAGAGCACATAAAATATTTACCAAAATATTTGAATTTAAATATGTTGGAATTTAAAGCAACTTATCAAATATTTAAAAATTTAAACCAAAAGAGTATGTTCTGCGATTCCCAGTGGAATTAAGCAAGAAAATAATAACATTAAAGATGACTAAAACATTCCCAAATATTCAAATATCAAGAAACTCACTTTAAAAGAGATGGGACAAACAGTAAATCACAGTGTAGATTGAAAAATATTTTAAATAATTGATAATGAAAAACAATATATGAAACCTTATGGACTACAAGTAAAAATGGACCTCGAGTGAAAACTATAGCTGTAAATATAGCTGCCTAGATTAGAAAACAAACATAGGAAAAATTATATTCTAAATGTCTATCTCAGGAAATGAGAAACAGAACAAAAAAATTTCAACTCAATGAAAGTAAAGAATAAAAAGAAAAAAAAATGAAATAGAAAATTGACATAAAGTAGAGAAAAATAACAAAGACAAAGCTGTTTCTTTGAAAAGACTGGTAAAATTTATAAATCTTTAGCAACATTAATGAAAAAGATAGGAGAGCTATACACACAGAAATATAAACATACACATACATGGAATGATAAAAAGACATTAACTAAAAACTGTAAAGCAAGATGATAAGAAATTATGAACAACTTTATGTCAAAAAATGTGATTATTTGGATGAAAAAAATTCTTATATCTATATTTTGGTATCGAATAATATGCTGACCTATAATTTAAAAATCTTCACACAATGTAAAGTCAAGGCAAAAATGTTTTCAATAACAAATACATCTGAACATTTAAGGAATAAAACACACCCATATTATACATTTAAATCATGAATTTGAAAAGAGAAAATGAATTCCAGCTCATTTTATAAGGTCAGTATAACCTTGATATTTATACCAAAACCTGATAAACACATTGCATCTGGTATAATTTTCCTTCTGCTGAAATAACAGCTTTGTACATTTATTTTCATGTAAGTCTGGTTAAGGAAAAGCACTCTGAGATTTTCCTTTATGATATAGTTCATCTTCATTTTGAAAAATATTTTTATTGAGTACATACAGTATTTCAGGTTGGCAATCACGTTTCCTTAACACTAAAAAAAAAAAAAAAATCTCCTTTTCTACTGGGTGCAGTGGCTCAAGTCTGTAATCCCAGCCCTTTGGGAGGCTGAGGCAGGCAGATTACGAGGTCAAAAGTTTGAGAACAGCCTGGCCAACATGGTGAAACCTGTCTATACTAAAAATATTAGCCAGGCATGGTGGCATGCACCTGTAATCCCAGGTACTCGGAAGGCTGAGACAGGAGAATTGCTTGAACCTGGGAGGCAGAGGTTGCAGTGAGCTGAGATTGCACCACTGCCCACTGCACTCCAACCTGACGACAGAGAGACTCTGTCTCAAAAAAAAAAAAAAAAAAAAAAGAATATTTTACATTTTCCTGACTTAAAACATTCTGCTGAGAAGTTACCCCTCAGAAATAGAGTCTACCTCATGATAGGAGCGATGGCAACATCACACTGTGAAGGGACATGAGCCTAGGTAGGCATAATTCATTGTGATGCCATTTTATAACAACGTCCCTCACCCAGGGATTTTTCCACTTGGTCAATGTGAAGTCCAGTTCTTTCCTCTCTTCTGGATATTTTTGGCATATCTTGGGTTAGTTTCAGATGTTTGCGTGGCCCCCAGTGAGTAGACTGCGGTAAGAGCCAAAGCGGTTTGTTATCCTGGGTGAACCTGACTGATGCAGTGAGATGATGGCTCCTCCGTCAACTACAGGCCCAGGAGCTCAATATTATGGAGTGTAGATGGAGCTTTCCCAGTAGTTGCACAAAGAAGCTAGGTAATGCAGCCCAGAAGCACAGAGGAATTGACATCCGTTGGCTGAAATTTGAGAGGTGGAAGAGGGAAAGGAGACCTCCTCCTCCAATGAATAATACTAAAGTTCAGAGTTCCATTTCCATCTCTGTAGTGACGTTGCATGTGACTGAGCTACTCTATTTGTTTCGGCACCCATGGTGCACTCATAGCATTTCACAGGTTTAAATAAAATATGGGTTGGCTGCTTGTTTGTTATTTTCATCTCTTATTCCTTCCTGTCTCCATTGTTAAACACAATTATTGGCATAATAGAGGTTTTTAATACCCATTTTTAAACTGCATTCTAGCCTGGGCAGTAGAACAAGAATCCTGTTCTCTCTCCCTCTTTTTCTTCCTCTTTTTTTCTCTCGTACATTCTTTTTTTTCTTTCTTTCACTCTCACTTTCTTTCCTCTCTTTTTCTTTCTTTCAAAAAAAAAAAGCTCCATTTTGTAGATAATTTGATCTTATATAAAAAACATAAACATTGCATTAAAACCTAATTGAAGTAATAATTACACTCAATCAAGTAGCAAAATAGAAAATTAACATACAAGTATACATTATGGTTCCATACACTTTAAACAAACAATCTGATAAAATAGAGAAAGGAAGCAATCATACTTATAATAGCACTAAAATAATACATTTCGAAGAACAAATATAACCACGGAGCTTAAATATCTTTCAAATAAAAGATACATCAATTAAAATAACTGAAATTACAAAAATAAATATAAAAACATTTCATGTCTATTGGTTTAAAGACTATTGTTTAAGTGCTATATTAACTCTAGTGATTTTTAGATTTAGTAAACTATCAAAATTTCAATATTTTCTACAGTAATAGAAAATGTAATTCTAAAATTCACTTAGAACTACAGTAAACATTGAATAGACAAAGCAATCTTGAAAAACAACAAAGCAGAACATCATAATTTATGATTTCAAACTATACTTCAAGGCTATAAAAGAAAAAGGCAGAAAAATTAGCAATACAAAAATAATGGAGTCTGGGCTCAGTAGCTCACGCCTATAATCCCAGCAATTTGGGAGGCCGAGGCAGGGGGTGAATCACCTGAGGTTGGGAGTTTGAGACCAACCTGACCAACATGAAGAAAGCCCGTCTCTACTAAAAATACAAAAATTAGCCTGGTGTGGTGGTGGGCCATGGGGAGAGAGGTGAGAGGTGAAGACGGAAAGGGAGGCGGGCAGATGGGCAGAACCCTGTGAGTCACAGTGCGACTCCCCTGGCCTTTCCTGGGAGTGAGCTGGGAGTTACAGGAGGCTGTTGAGCACAGCAGGAACAATGTCTGAGTTAGGTCTCAGCAATCACTGTGGCTTCAAGGTTGAAACCAAGCTAAGGGGGTGGGATAGAAGCAGGAGGTCAGGAGGAGGCTGCTGCAGTAACCCAGGTGGGCAGTGATGGGGATGGGGACCAGGGTGATGTCAGAGGAGGGGGTGAGAAGCAGACTCCAGGGCCAAGGTGAGCTGGCTAGATTTGGTGCTGGGCTGGATGTGCGAGGTGGGATGAGAGCAGTGTCGGAGTGACTGCGGGACTTTTTGAGTGGGTGGAAGCTGCAGCTGCTGTGCCCTGGGATGGGGAGACTTCAGGGAGAGCAGGTTTGGGGTAAGACCAGGAGCTCGGGGTTGGTCACATTGCCTTTCAAAGCCTGTAAGACATCCAGGGGAGACTTCACATAGGCAGTGATACTGGCAGTGAGATGACAGGAGGGGTGCTGGGCGCAGTAGCTCACACCTGTAATCCCAGCACTTTGGAAGGTCCAGGCAAGTGAATTGCCTGAGGTCAGGAGTTGAAGACCAGCCTGTCCAACATGGCAAAACCCCGTCTCTACTAAAAATACAAAAATTAGCCAGGTGTGGTGGCGGGCACCTGTAATTCCAGCTATCCGGGAGCCTGAGGCAGCAGAATTGCTTGAACCTAGAAGGCGGAGGTTGTGGTGAGCTGAGATCATATCACTCCACTCCAGCCTGGGCTACAAGAGCAAAACTCCATCTCAAAAAGGTAAAATAACAATAACAGAACACAAACCACTACTCTCACACATTTTAGACATGATATAAAAAGAGAGCTTAAAAAGCAGTTTAACATACAAAGTTTCTCCAGATTATGCAGATATCTGATTTTCAAAAACAATGAAAGAGCAATCGGATTTTGCAGTCTCTTATATGCCATGAAGAGGATTTTGGTTGTCACTTTAAATGTAAAGGAAGATCACTGAAGGAAAATCTTTAGAGATTTTAAATGATAAGATAAGACAGAAGATGTTTCTATGAGTTATCTGTTGTACTCACTTTTACTTTCACCTACCTGGGGATTCGGCTACCATTTCATGTCTCTTTACATTCCAAGGCTCTTTTCCTTGCTCCAGACAGGCGATCAGGTCTGGCTTAGAGGCAGCGATACCTGTTTCATTAAAAATTACATGAAAATTGCTAATAGTCTCCAATTACCAACTTAGTGGTGTGCTCAGTAAAAAGAATGTAATAAAATATTTTAGTAAAATAATTCTAAAATACTAATTTATAACAAAATATTTTAAAACATACTTTAACTTTATAAATTTGTAATTTCACTACCTGGTACTAGAAATCAAAAAGTAGTGGCAATCAGATCTTAAGATGTAATAAACAGAATGTTACACCACTAAATTTCTAAACTTGACACTAATTTAGAGTGAAGGACACAGATCAGCTCAGGAATGTGGAAAGTTCAGGTCAAAATTAAACATCTTAAAATTCCTTTTTACCAGACAAATCTTGGAGTTTCTTTTTTTTTAAAAACATCTGAAAACAAAAATTACTAAAATTTATTCTACAAAAAAAGCATGAAAGAACAAAAGAAAGAAACAGAAAGAAAGAAAGAAAAAGAAAACAAACTTATAGGATATATTACTAAATTGTGTATTGAAGTCATACTCACCCAGGAAGACCAGGTTTCTGTAATTCTCTAACATCACGTTTCTATATAAATTCTGCTGTGCAGTGTCCAGGCATTGCCACTCCTTCCGAGAGAATTCTATGGCCACATCCCTAAATGTCAACACTCCCTGAAAAATACACGCACAAAAATGTATTAAACAAATGGCAATTGAGCAAAATTTTTAATTTGACTCAAGGTAAAACAAAAATAAAGATAGCTGTTTTGTACTTACAAGAGTGACTGATAATATCTAATAAATAACTTTCAACACAGAAATATTCTCTAATGTATTCTCTAACTGTCAGAAAAGAGAATAGCATGAAGTCTACAACATCAACATATACATGGTACTTTTCTCGTTAATGAGGTAGAAAACTGAGGGCATAAACACTAACGTACATTTTTGAGTGCTATATTTACATCACACAGAATGAATTGTGTAAATTTTTCAGATGGAAAAGACATGCAGAATTAGAAAGTGCTGCTCAAATTTTAATGTGTGCAATAGACTGGAGATATTAATGAAGATTATTTTTCAGAGAATCTTGAATACAATCTGAGTTTCTGAAGCTCTAATAAGCTCATTACTAATGCCAATGTTTTTGGCCAAAGAAAACTATTTTGTCAAACATCCAGTAAGTGAACAGGCCTGTGTGTTTCTCAGTGTTTCTAGCCTGTAAACAAAGATGAGAGCTTTCATTTTCCAAAGACAGTTAAATGCAAGAAAACCTAAGAAAGGGTAGCTACCAGATTAAAAGTGATTGTTTATCCCCATCAGCTGCATAAAGATACTTAATAATGAAGAGAAAAATAATTAACTCTATAGAGAAAAAGATCTGTCACAAAGCTTATTAACTAAGTGGGTTATTAACATTAACTGCATGAAGACACATTTCTATGATGTGCTGAGGTACACAGAAGGACACGGCATCACTGCCCCCTCAAGAGTAACTTATAGTGTGAATTTAATCATAAAGAAACAACGGATTCACCAGGCGCAGTGGTTCACGCCTGTAAGCCAAGCACTTCTGGAAGCTGAGGCAAGCAAATCACAATGTCAAGGGATCAAGACCATCCTGGCCAACATGGTGAAACCCCATCTCCACTAAAAATAAAAAATTCACAAGCATTCCTATAACCCAACAATTAACAGACAGCCAAATCGTACATGAACTTCACAACTGCTACAAAAAGAATAAAATACCTAGAAATACAGCTAACAAGGAACGGGAAGGACCTCTTCAAGGAGAACTACAAAACACTGCTCAAGTAAGAGAGCACACAATCAAATGGAAAAACATTCCATTTTTATGGACAGAAAGAACATGAGGCCGGGTGTGGAGGCTCACACTGTAACTCCAGGACTTTGGCAGGCTGAGGAGCGTGGATCACCTAAGGTCAGGAGTTTGAGACCAGCCTGACCAACATGGAGAAACCCTGACCAACATGGAGAAATCCTGAATCTACTAAAAATACAAAATTAGCCGGGTATGGTGGTGCATGCCGATAATCCCAGCTACTCGAGAGGCTGAGGTAGGATAACTGCTTGAACTGCTTGAACCCAGGAGGCAGAGGTTCCGGTCAGCTGAGATCCTGTCACTTCACTCCAGCCTGAGCAATATCATCTCAAAAAAAGAAAAGAAGAAGAAAGAATGAACATAATGAAAGTGGCCATACTGCCCAAAGTAATTTATGGCCTCGATGGTATTCCCATCAAATTACCATTGACATTCCTCACAGCGTTAGAAAAAAGAAACTACTTTAAATTTTATATGGAACCAAAAATGAGCCCATATAGCCAAGACAATCCTAAGCAAAAAGAACAAAGATGAAAGCATCAGCCTACCGGACTTCAAGCTATACTACAAGGCTATAGTAACCAACAGCATGGTACTGGTAGAAAAACAAACACACAGACTAATAAAACAGAAAAGAGACCTCAGAAATAACACCACACATCTGTTAACTATCTGATATTCAACAAACCTGACCAAAACAAACAATGAAGAAAAGATTCTCTATTCAATAAATAGTCCTGAGGAAACTCACTAGCCATATGCAGTAAATTAAACCTCTCACTTATGTCTTCTACAAACATTTACTCAAGATGAATTAAAGACTCAAATGTAAAACCCAAAACCATAAAAATCCTGGAAGAAAACCTAGGAGGCTGAGCATGGTGGCTAACACCTGTAATCTCAGCACTTTAGGAGGCTGAGGTGGAAAAATCACCTGAGGTTGGGAATTTGAGACCAGCCTGACCAACATGGAGAAACTCCGTCCCTACTAAAAATACAAAAAATCCCCCAGGGATGGTGGTGCATGCCTGTAATCCCAACGACTTGAGAGGCTGAGGCAGGAGAATTGTTTGAACCCGAAAGGCAGAGGTTGCGATGAGCCAACATTACATCATTGCACTCCAGCCTGGGCAACAAGAGCAAAACTTCGTCTCAAAAAAAAGAAAAAGTAAACCTAAGAAACACTATTTAGGACACAGGCATCGGCAAAGACTTCATGACGAAAACACAAAAAGCAATTGCAATAAAAGCCAAAATTGAGAAATAAAATCTAATTAAACTAAAGAGCTCCTGCACAGGAAAAGCAATCATCAGAGCAAAAAGGCAACTTACACAATGGGAGAAAATTTTTGCAATGTAGTCATCTAATAAAGGTCCAATATCCAGAAGAAACTTTTGTTTTTGTTTTTTGTTTTTTAAAAGATGGGATTTCACCATGATGGCCAGGCTGGTCTTGAACACCTGACCTCAGGTGATCCACCTACCTTAGCCCCCCAAAGTGCTAGAATTACAGGCGTGAGCCACCACGCCCAGCCCAGAAGAAACTTCTAAAAATTTACAAGAAATAGACAACCGATCTCATCAAAAAGTGGGAAAAAGATGAACAGGCACTTCTCAGAAGACATTTACGCAGCCAGCAATCACATGAAAAGTAGCTCAACATCACTGATGATTAGACAAATACCAATCAAAACCACACTGAGATATCATCTCACACCAGTCAGAATGGTGATTATTAAAACATCAGAAACAATAAATGCTGGTGAGGCTGTGGAGAAATAGGAATGTTTTTACACTGTTGGTGAAAATGTACATTAGTTCAACCATCATGGAACACAGTGTGGTGATTCCTCAAGGATCTAGAACCAGAAACATATTCTGACCCAGCAATCCCATTACTGGGAATGTATTCAAAGGAATACAAAGCATTCTACTATAAAGACACCTGGATGTGTTTGTAATCGTTTATTGCAGCCCTATTTACAATAGCAAAGAAATGGAACCAATCCAAATGCCCATCAATAAGACTGGATAAATAAAACATGGTACATATATGCCAGGGCATACTATGCAGCCATAAAAAGAAATAAGATTATGTCCTTTGCAGGAACATGGATTAAGCTTGCAGTCATCATCCTCAGCAAACTAACACAGTAACAGAAAACCAAAAACCTCACCTTCTCACAAGTGAGAGTTGAACAATGAGAACACATAGACACAGGGAGAGAAACACACACCAGGGTCTGTTGTAAAGTCAGGGGAACGGGAGGGCACCAAGAGGATGGGTCAATACGTGCAGC
The DNA here is from genome assembly GCA_963573385.1 of Cacajao melanocephalus. Lineage (NCBI taxonomy): Eukaryota > Metazoa > Chordata > Mammalia > Primates > Pitheciidae > Cacajao > Cacajao melanocephalus. The sequence goes on from CAUYLG010070932.1 coordinate 47,840, forward strand.
AAACCATCATGGCACACATAAACCTATGCAATAAACCTGCACATTCTGCGCATGTATCCTGGAACTTTAAAATAAGTATTCGATATTTCATCATGGCTGGGCATGGACATTCACTCTGTAATCCCAGCACTTTGGGAGCCCGAGGTGGCTGGATCACCTGAGGTGAGGAGCTCCAGATCAGCCTGACCAACATGGAGAAACCCTGTCTCCACTAAAACTGTAAAAACTAGCCAGATGTGGTAGCCTGTAATCCCAGCTGCTTAGGAGGCTGAGGCAGCAGAATCGTCTGAATCCAAGAGGTGGAGTTAGCAGTGAGCTGAGATCACGCCACTGCACTCTAGCCTGGGCAACAGGAGCGAAACTCCGTCTAAAAATAAATTCATTATTAAGAAAGCCATTTTTTTCTTGTTCTCCTTCTTCTCTAGGATTTCTTCTCAGATAAGATTCTCTGGACAAATTACAGATGCATCTTGAGAATATGCTTTGAATGGTGTTAGCACCACATGTTTACTTGCTGCCATCACACCCATAGGCAGAAGAATCAAGACAGAAAAACTCCAGCCATTTCTGTACTTTGTAACAGAAGAGATTCAGGAACAATAAGCTGCTCCACAGGTAAAAAATACGTAAGTTTCTCCTTTCCTGTTCTCAGTTGCCCTCCCCTGCCAGCAATTTCTCATACAATAAAGAAAATATGAGCCACACTGCCCTGTCCCTATGAAACCCAAAGAAAAGAGGCTCTAGGACCACCCTTTAGTGAACAGGTGAAACTTAACTCTCACAAATGTATCTTGAACCCCCTATATTTGATTCTGGCCACAACTGACATTCACTGAGACATTTAATTAAAACAACATGAATGCTTCCACCCAGAACATTAATCAAAACCTATGACAGGAAGGACACCAGTAAAGAGATTTTTGCAAATTAGCCATGTGATTCTAATTAGCAACCTAAACTTACAACCACTTAACTAAGCATTACCTCTCAAGCTTTAATGAGCTTACAATTACTTGGTAATTTTGGTCCCACTCTATGTAGTGTGACTCTACAGGTTTGGAAAGAGCCAATAAATCAGTGTTTTCAATAAGTCCCCTGCCAATGCTGACGTTGCTCCCTGGGCTCATTATTAGCATTAGTTAGAGAAAGCAGGCACAGCACAAAGTCTCTTACACTTTGTATACTCGTCACAACACACATACTTCTGGCACAAATGAAGACAACAAATCTCCATTTTTTTTTTAATTTAAGACAGGGTTTCACCATGTTGGTCAGGCTGGTCTTGAACTCCTGACCTCAGGTGATCCGCCTGCCTTGGCCTCCAAAGTGCTTGGGTTACAGGCATGTGCCACCATGCCCGGCTCCAATCTCCATCTTAAAGTATCATCATCTTTGCTGGCTTTTTAAAGTTTACAGAGAAAACAGAAAGTGGCAATATCTGACTAAGTCTGCATTTATTTATTTATTGATTGATTGAGACAAAATCTTGCTCTGTTACCCAGGCTGGAGTGCAGTGGCGAGATCTATGCTTACTTCAACTTCCACTTTCCAGGTCCAAGTGATTCTCTTGCCTCAGCCTCCCAAGTTGCTGAGACTACAGGTGTGTGCCACCATGACTGGCCTTTTTTTTTTTTTTTTTTTTTTTTTTGTATTTTTAGTAGATATGGGGTTTCATCATGTTGGCCACAGAGGTCTCGCACTCTTGACCTCAAATGATCAGCCCACCTCAGACTCCCAAAGCACTGGGATTACCTGTGTGAACCACCATGCCTGGCCTTAAATCTGTATTTAGAAAACAACATAGACACGTGTACTAATAAAATGTTTATTAAGCAGGTACTATGTGCTCAATAAGATTTTACAGAGCACCGTAATAACACATTATGGGACTTAATTCTAATAACAGCCTATGTGCTGATACTAAGGGCTCAATAATTCAAACTATTTAGAAAAAAACCCAGAATTTTTATTTCTTCCCATTTCTCTGTCATTGATTTTATTTAAAATGTATAAAATAAAATCTAAATACAGACAAATGGGAGTCATACAGAAATAAAGAGTTTAACTAATTTATAAAAATTTATATTGTGTTTATATTTACTTTTTGTGCCTTGTGGAGAAACTACTAGTCTGCAGGAACAGAAAACAAGTTGCTAAACAGAATGTCTCTGCAAGCACTAATTTTAAAGTTAAAAATTTGAAATTAAGATCCTAAAATACACACTTTATATTTCTCATTTATCTGCTTTTTGGTTTCAAAAAATTGTGAGCATGAGCTCTAAAAGTAGAACAAGATTCATCACTCAAAACTCTGATCTCTTCTATTCAGTTTTGTGAGGTGAGAATCAAAGGTAGGGCCAGACCTAAATAAGGCCTCCAAAAAAGGGTGAATCTAAAAAGGGTTGGGGTAGAAAGTGGACCTGATGTAGAATCTGGTTCTCTATGCCACTGGGTGTATTTCTAGTTCTGTTTTTTCTAAGCTTACCCAGGAGAATCTTAAATTTTAGAGTTTCTGTAATTTTAATCTTTTTTAACCACTTTTCCATCAATTTCATATTATATACGAATAAGCAATTAAAACAAATCACTTTAGGTTTCCTAGGATAATTTTATTAGAAGACAAATACGTATTCTTAACAAGTTAAAGAAATACAAATAATAGATTGAGTGTGGTGGCTCATGCTTGTAATCCCAGTACTTTGGGAGGTCAAGGCAGGCATTGCATACCAGCCTGGCCAACATGGAGAAAACTGGTCTCTACTAAAAATACAAAAATTAGCCAGGTGTGGTGGCCTACACCTGTAATCCCAACTACTGAGGAGGCTGAGGCAGGAGAATCATGTGAACCCAGAAGGCGGAGGTTGCAGTGAGCTGAGATCAAGCCACTGCACTCTAGCCTGGGCAACAAGGTGAGACTCCATCCCCAAACACCTCAGAAAAGGAAAAAAAAAAACAATAACAACTCTTCTGTTGATAAATACCCTTTCAAGTGAAAACATCACAAGTCACAACAATATAAAGAAAGTAAGGGTCAGGTACTGTGGCTCACACCTGTAATCCCAGAACTTTGGGAGACTGAGGCAGGCAGATCACCTGAGGTTGGGAGTTTGAGATCAGCCTGACCGTGAAGAAGCCACATCTCTACTAACATAAAAATACAAAATAAGCTGGGCATGGTGGCACATGCCTGTAATTCCAGCTACTCAGGAGGCTGAGGCTGGAGAATCACTTGAACTCACAGGGGGAAGGGGTCAGAGGTTGCAGTAAGTCAAGATCATGCCATTGTACTCCAGCCTGGGCCACAAGAAAAAAACTCTCTCAAAAAAATTGAAAGTAAACAGAAAGAGGTCCAAATAAAGCTCAACTTTTTTTGCACACATCTATTTATTGTACTCACCACGTAATGCATAATTCAACCTTTTATCCAGTTGCTACTATAAGACTAAAGTTTCTGGATTGTAGGGACCATGTCTGCTTTATCTATTTTTCTAATGACTGTATGAAATGAAAGCAATTGGTTTATGTGTCTGAGTCTCCAGATCTCCTCATTGATTTTCACTCAAGTACAAGGAAACTGGAGAAACTCTCATCTGAGCACCAACCAAAAACATCTCCTGTCTGAGGTGAGAAACAAACACAGAATGAGTCATTTCTCTTAGACTGAGACAGAAGTAGAATTAACCACTCTTGTCAGCCTAATAAAATTCTGCTCTGGACATTCTCAAATAACTCAAAGATACTAGGTGATTGTGATAAGGTTCCCAGGGACCCTGTGCTGGTGGCCCAATGATAAGTCAGTCAGGAGAGAGTCAGGGTTTTTTTTTTTTTTTTTGATATTGGGTTTTGCCCTGCTGCCCAGGCTAGAGTACAATGTTGCAATATTGGCTCACTGCAACCTCCGCCTCCCAGATTCAAAAAATTTCCCTGCCTCAGCCTTCCAAGTAGCTGGGACTACAGGTTCATGCTACCAAGCTGGGATAATTTTTATATTTTTAGCACAGATGGGGTTTTATCATGTTGGCCAGGTTCTTGAATTCCTGAGCTCAGGTGATGCACCCACCATACCCCAAAAATTCAGGCTGATTCTAAATAAAAAATGGACCTGCCCTGGTGGACCTCCACAACTGGGATTACCTGTCACAATGAACTAGCTCTTGGGTAACAGGAAGGACAAGAATACGCTACTCCAGTATCACATTATTACACACAGGTATAGTTGTGGTTATGGCTCTGGATACTTCATAGACTTGATCTTTCACTCCTAAGATGGTTCTTTACAATTACAGATTCTACCATCAGATCCTCTTTACCCTCAGAGCCTCTCACAGAACTGGTCACCAAGCAAGACCTGAAAATCTCAAAGAGCCACACTCTCAAAGAGGGGCTTTAAGATGTCTGTGTTGACATCTTGCAATGCAGAAAATGCCTCCTCTTAGTTTTCTGTATATTTAATATCCAAAGTCTACCTTGTCTTGTAAATCCCAGGCAGAGGCCAAAACTTATGTGAAGATTATAGGTGGAATTAACCTCACTCTCCATTTTTGGGTGTTACACCAAGTAAAGTACAATTGAAAGAGAGATGCCCTCACATCATGTCCCTGGGTGACAGAGCAAGACTCTCTCTTAAAAAACAAAAACAAAAACTGGATGGGTAAAACCAGAGAAAGAGACAACAGAGAAAACTGATAAAAAGTTGTTTCTCACCAGGCATGGTGGCTCACGCCTGTAATTATAGCACTTTGGGAGGCCAAGGCGGGTGGATCACCTGAAGTTAGGAGTTTGAGACCAACCTGGCCAAAATCATGAAACCCCCTTTCTATTAAAAATACAAAAAATAGGGGGCTGGGGAGAGGAAAAAAAATGCAAAAATTAGCCAGGTGTGGTGGGAGGTGCCTGTATTCCCATCTACTTGGGAGGCTGAGGCAGAAGAATCGCTTGAACCTGGGAGGCAGAGGCTGTAGTGAGCTGAGATTGCCATTTCACTCCAGCCTGGAAAGCAAAAGCGAAACTTCATCTCAAAAAAAAAAAAAGAACAAATATGAAGATAAAAAAAGCCAGGTGCGGTGGCTCATGCCTGTAATCCCAGCACTTTGGGAGGCTGAGGTGGGTGGATCACGAGGTCACGAGTTTAAGACCAGCCTGGCCAAGATAGTGAAACACTGTCTCTACTAAAAATACAAAAAAAAATTAGCTGGGTGTGGTGGTGGGTACCTGGAATTCCAGCTACTCAGGAGGCTGAGGCAGGAGAACGACTTGAACTCGGGAAGTGTAGGTTGTAGAGAGCTGAGATTGTGCCACTACACTCCAGCCTGTATAACAGAGCGAGACTCCATCTTAAAAACAAACAAATAAACAAAAAGTTGTTTCTCAGGCAGACTTTTTTTTCTTTTCTTTTGGTCATCAGTTATCATTAGTTTATTATAAAAGAGATGTGAAAATTATTTACACGATGAAAGATTTCAGAACTTCAGTAGAATGGACTGTACCATTTCAATAGTGATTTATTTCAGCCTACTTACTTTCTAAGAATGTCACCATCTCTAAATAGGAGATAATCTTTGTCACCTAGAACTACTTTGGTGCCTCCATATTCTGGGAGAACTTTATCTTCATCTTTAATGATAACTGGTTGAAATCTCTCCAAGCTTTCCTTTGGAACCTGGTCCAAAAGGGACTACTGTTGCTTACAATATGTTTCCTTGTGATTTTTCTGAAAGCATAATGCCTCCATTGGTTAGTTTCAGCAGCACTCCTTTTAGGCAATACTCAGTCAAAAAGTGAAAGAAATAGAAAGTCTTCTTCACTTAAAGAAATAATTTTGATTATTGATTAGCTACACATCAGTAAGGTTTAGGGCATGGGATATAGTGTCTTATGTGGCATTATTTACTTTACACCTACTTGTCACAATAGTTGTGATAACCTGCTTTTTGCCAGCTAAAACTGACTCTTTCTCAGACTAAAAGCTGTTCAGGCTTTATGTTAGCTTCTTGAGCCAGACAGACTCCATCTTAGTTACTTCATTTTAGTTATTCTCTCACCATTAAGTATGTAACTACAGTATGCAGCTAGGGCAAGCTGACACTGGGTACCCAGGAATGCACTGGTTGATAAGAGGCAGAGTTAAGTGGCACCAGCAGAGCCTGGGAATGCAGGTGCAGTCGAGCACGCAGAGCCCTCATTATCTATAAGTTGTATGTCTTTCATGACAGCTTTACCCCTCCCACCTGGCACTGTTTTATTTCTCAAGTATATCAGTTTATCTTTTAACCTTTGCTTACTCTGCTTTTGTGAAAAATTTGCTTCAGCTGGGTTCCCGCTCCCTTTTAAAACTAAGGTATGAAAGACCACCTAACTTTTTCTTCGGGGCTGAGATAATTTTGGGCATTAGCCACCTCTCAGTCGCCAGCTTAATAAAGGACTCATAATTCAATCTCACAGCGTGGGCATTCCTTGACTCGCTCAGGTACAACATAGCGAACAGTTTCAAGAGATATGGTTGAAAGGGTGAGAAAGACATAACTGTGCTCTCTTAATGTCTCTCTGGGTTTGATAATTAAAAGGGCTTGCATTTCCCAGATAAAAGTTTATTTCCCCAAATCTCAAGACCTAGATTTATCATTTGAGGTTGCAGGTTTAGGTTCAAATTACATGGAGTGGCAGCACATGCTACCTGCACATTTGAGCATTTTAGCAAGAGGAGAAAAGGAAAGTGGAGGTTTTCATGTCTACATGTCTACTCAATGCACTCATGTTACTCTAATTGTGTTTCAGTGACCCAAGAGCTCTCAATCAGTTTCAGGTCTTATGATACAAAAGCCAATGACAGAGGTAAAATGACTGAATACTCCCCTGTAACATTTGTAGTCATCTCATCCAGCCTCTCTAGAAGTCACTGTAGAGGACTATAGATACCAAACAGGCAGAGACACAATTCTGCCTACATATTTAGGTGACAGCATGCACTTTACAATGTAACTGTAAGTTGACAAAAAGCTTAAAAGGGAAAGACCCTCTGGAGTAAAGCTTGGTTGGAACCTTTTGTGTTTATAGCACGTCTTCTAACTCTAGACAGTGTTTGGAAAATATAATTAAAAGAAATATGTTCTCCAGCCCTAGGAAAACTCCACAATAATATGACTGTTAGAAAACGTAACTGTAAAGCTGCCACATGACTCACGCCTCTAATCTCAGCACTTTAGGATGCCGAGGTAGGAAAATCACCTGACGTCAGGAGTCAGAGATCAGTCTGACCAACAGGAAGAAATGCCATCTCTAATAAAATCACAAAATTAGCAGGGCATGGAGACACATGCCTGTAATTCCAGCTACCTGGTAAGTTTAAGAAGGAGAATTCCTTGAACCTGGAGGCAGAGGTTGCGATGAGCCAAGATTGCTCCATTGCACTTCAGCCAGGGCAAAAAGAATGAAATTGTCAAAAAAGAAGAGAATGAAGAGGGAAAAAAGGAGAAAAGAGAGCAAGTGAGAAATAAAGAAAAAGACAGAGAGAGCGAGAAAGAGAGAGAAAGAGAAAGAAAGAAAGAGAAAGAAAGAGAAAGGAAGAAAAAGAAGGAAGGAAGGAAGGAAGGAAGAAAACAAAACAAAACAAAACTGTAGGCCAGGTGCAGTTGCTCATGCCTATAAACCTAGCACCTTGGGAGGCTGAGGCAGGCAGATCACGAGGTCAGGAGTTCAAGATCAGCGTGGCCAACATGGTGAAACCGTGTCTCTACTAAAAATACAAAAATTAGCTGGGCATGTTGGTGCATTCCTGTAATCCCAGCTACTTGGGAAGCTGAGGCAAAAGAATTGCTTGAACCAGGACACAGGAAGCAGAGGTTGATGTGAGCTGAGGTCAAGCCACCACACTCCAGCATGGGCTACAGAGAGAGACTCCTTCTCAAAAAAAGAGGCTGGGCGCAGTGGCTCTCGCCTGTAATCCCAGCAGTTGGGGAGGCCGGGATAGGCAAATAATTGGAGGTCAGGAGTTTGAGACCAGCCTGACCAACATGGAGAAACAGCATCTACTAAAAGTACCAAATTAGCCGGGTGTGGTGGTGCATGCCTCTAATCCCAGCTACTCAGGAGGCTGAGGCAGGAGAATCATTTGAACACAAGAGGCGGAGGTTGCAGTTAGACAAGACTGTGACATTGCAGACCTGCCTGGGCAACAAGACCAAAAGAGGAAGGGAGGGAGGGAGAAAGGGAGGGAGGGGGGAAGAAAGAAAAGAAGGAAGGGAGGAAGGAGAAAAAGAAAACAAACTATGATTACAAAATTAAATCTAACTGTAAACGGTATCATAGTCAATCCGCTTAAAGGACTGTAAAGACAGAAAGATGGTCATCATCATTAGTCCACAAGTAGAAAAACATACAGAACCATGTCATACATAGTTCATCCTAAATTCACCTTGTAACTGGGGGGGCCATCCATATATGCTAATTGATTATAGTTAATGACAGAATAAACTTTTCACATCTTCATGACTGGAGGTAGTTTTGCAACTAGAAGCCTGCTGCCTGCTGAAGGTAGGCTTTCACTTTTCTACAAAAATGGTTGATGAGGGTGGATCTTCCTTTCTATGTACATTTTAAAGCCATGGCTCTCTACTTCCTGAGCACTGGGCTCTAGCACTCCTGCTTGCCCTCCCCTGGCGGTTAGTGTACTCTCTGGACCCCTACCGTCTGCAACTGAGTCACATTCCACAGCACAGAACTCACAGCTGGTAACTCACAACTTATGTGAACCCAAATTGCCACAACAGCACTGCAGTGTCACATCAGAGAGTAAAGTCTGAGCTGCAGGAGGAGAGATGGAAATGGGAGCAGTGTCTCAACCTCTGCTTCTATTAATGATGATGAAAAAAATACTGCTGGATTTCAAGTAGTAGTCCGGATAGAGATAGCTTCAAGAGTTCTCACTGTGACAGCCCACCTCATTCACAGACACAAAGGGAAACTAATAAGTCTTCTGAAAAAGATACCCAAACCATTGGAGATAAAAACAGCTCTTGGCTGGGCACAGTGGCTCATGCCTGTAATCTCTTAACTTTGGAAGGTTGAGGTGGGAGGATCACTTGAGGTCAGGAGTTCAACAGCAGTCTGGCCAACATGGTGAAATTTTGTCTCTATAAAAAATAACAAAATTAGCTGGACATGGTGGTAGGCACCTGTAGTCCCAGCTACTGAAGAAGCTGAGGTGGGTGAATCACTTAAGCCTGGGAGCCGGAGTTTGCAGGAAGCTGAGACTCTGCCACTACACTCCAGCCTGCACAAAAACAGCTCTCATTCTGAGAAAGATTATATTGAGGAAAAAAAAGTTAAAAGCTCTTAAGAAAAACTCAGATTAGATATAAGATTGACCAATTTAGCCAGAAAATATCTCTCTATAAAAAAATTGCTCTCTAACCACTCAAAGCGAACAACTACTATCAGCATTAAAAAACATTCATGTGCCAGGCACAGTGGCTCATGCCTGTAATCTCAACATGTTGGAAAGATGAGGTAGGTGGATCACTGGAGGTCAGGAGTTTGAGACCAGACTCGCCATCATGGTGAGAACCTGTCTGTATGAAAAATACAAAAAATAATTAGCCAGGCATGGTGGCCAGTACCTGTTATCCCAACAACGTGAGAGGCTAAGACAGAAGAATCACCTGATCCTGGGAGGTGTAAATTGCAGTGAGTTGAGTTTGAGCCACTATCCTTCAGCCTGGGTGACAGACTGAGACTCTGTCTCAAAAAACAAACAAAAAACATTAACATTAGGAAGAAAGGGGGCATATTCTCAGAAGAACTTCATATGGTTTCTCTTTCATGTCTGTTACTCTCTGGTCTAGCCATTGAATGGGGGATCTACATTGGAATCCACATTAACACTTTTTGTTTGTTAAAAAAAAATTGTGTTTTTGTTGTATCATGAGGCATTGAAACATCTGAACAAATCAATGTCTGGGTGATGAGGCAGCTGCTTTTCCTTTCGTGTCTTTGGGTTACTGAAGCAACTTGTCAGTAGATTAAAAAAAATCGTGGGGGCAACATTTTGCATTACTTAAGTCTTTCCAAGGCATGTGCTTCCACCAGCACTTTTTGATGAATAATTGAAATCTGACTCTGTTTATATAGTGGAATACAGTAGAGCTTGCAATTAGCTAACCGAAGAGCTACTATGGTTTTTTAGTGGCCACATCACCTTTCTTTATTTGTCCTGTAATAGCAGTATTCCAGGCCTGGCGTGGTGGCTCATGCCTATAATCCCAGCACTTTGGGAGGCTGAGGCGGGTGGATCACCTGAGGACAGGAGTTCGAGACCAGCCTGGTCAACATGATGAAACTTCATATCTACTAAAAATACAAAATTTAGCCAGGTATGGTGGTGGGCACTGGTAATCTCCGCTACTCTATAGGCTGAGTAGGAATAACTGCTTGAACCCAGGAGGTGGAGGTTGCCGTGAGCCAAGATCATGCCTCTACCCTCCATCCTGGGTGACAGAGTGAGACTCCATCTCAAAAAACAAACAAAACAAAAAGCAGCATTCCAATTTAGTAAAATGAAAGACACTAAAATTATACTTACCTATAATTATCTCTATTGGAGAAACTAATACGCATGTTAGACTAATATCTACTGTAATAATTTGGGAGTAATTTTTTTGAATATGAAATATTAATATCTAAGCATTCATAATTGTAATGTACTAGTCATAATGTATGTAAGATTTTGAAAAATTATAACTACAATACAGTTAAAACACTATATTTCAAAAGTATGACTAAAAACATTAAAATAACTATTTAAGAGGTTTATTCAAAGTAAATATTGTTGCCAAATATTTATACTATTGTGGAATATACTGTTTAATTTATATAAATGCATTTTGTCTAAAAACACTACTCATAACTATGCTAATTGTTCTAAAGTAATAAACAGAAAAAAAAAAAAACTACAGAATTCATCGTTTAGTTTACACACTGAACTATTTTTACTTCTGCATTGTAAGTACTTCAGCCACAAATGATTACCTTGGATAATTCACGTTTCTGTCAAAGTAACTTACTCTTTTAGTCTTTATCCTTCCATATTGCTAAATTTGATTATACCTTTAAGTAAACCTTTGCCAAAACAAAAACAGCAATAAATCTCAGATCCCAAATAAAGCAATCCTGAATCCAAAAGGAGGACAAAACAATTATTTAGCTGTTATGTTAATATAAGAAAAAATAAATCAAAATATAATCCAAATGCTCTAATTAAAAAGAGATGAACAAAACATCTTCCCCTATTTTCACGTATGTGAATAAAGTGTCTTATTTTTAATGTATATATTCTGCTAAAACAACCAAGCACTGGACACGTTCTTGAACTCTTGGACATCTAAACTGTAAACTTTTTGAAAGTTTTTTGTTTTTGTTTTTGTTTTAGATGGGGTTTCACCATGATGGCCAGGCTGGTCTTGAACTCCTCACCTCAGGTGATCCACCCACCTCGGCCTCCCAAAGTGCTAGTGATAGGATTACAGGCATGAGCCACCACGCCCGGCCTTTTTTTTTTTTTTTTTTTTGAGAAAGAGTCTTACTCTGTCAACAGGCTGGAGTGCAGTGGCATGATTTTGGCTCACTGCAACCTCTGCCTCCCGGGTTCATGTGATTCTCATGCCTCAGTCTCCTTAGTAGCTTGGACTAGAGGTGCATACCCTGCTAACTTCTCTATTTTTAGTAGAGAAGGGGTTTCATCATGTTGGGCAGGATGGCCTCAATCTCTTGACTTCGTGATCCACCCACCTCAGCCTCCCAAACTCCTAGGATTACAGACTTGATTCTCCACGCCCAGCCCTTGAAAGAATATTTACGGTAACAAAGCAAAAGAGAAAGAGGTTTTTATAATAAATTCATGGGTACACACAAATAAATCAAGTTCTTAGAGACATATGAAGAGAATAAGATAGTGACATATTAATACTGGAAGACGACAACATGCACAGCTACTAATAGATACATTATTGAGGCAGAAAATTAACAAAAACATTAAGACTTAAACTTTACACTTGACTAAACAGGCCTAATTGACTTCAAAGAACTCTCCATCTAAAGATAACATAGTATGCAGTCTTCTCATCACCACGTACCCTAAAATTGATCACACAGTCAGAAGCAAAACAATTCTCAGCAAATTTAAGAATTCCAAAATGATATGAATCACACACAGAGGCCACAGCTTGATAAAATATAAAAAACCCACTTAAATCATATAATTACATGGAAATCAAAAGAACTTCACTTGAATAACTTTTGGGTAGATAATAAAATTAAGGCAGGAACCCAGAGATTCTTTGAAAAAATGAAAACAAAGATACAAAATACCAGAATTTTTGTAACATAGCTAAGGCCATGTTAGGAGAAAAATTTGTAGCATTAAATCTTTACATTGAAAAGTTAGAAAGACCTCAGTTTAGGTCAGGAGTTCGAGACCAGCCTGGTCAATATGGTGAAACCCAGTCTCTACTAAAAATACAAAACATTAGCTGAACGTAGTGGCAGGAACCTGTAATCCCAGCCACTCAGGAGGTTGAGGCAGGAGAATAACTTGAACCCAGGAGGTGGAGGTTGCAGTCAGCCGAGATCACACCATTGCACGCCAGCCTGGCTAATAGAGTGACTTCCTCTTAAAAAAAAAAAAAAGACCTCAGTTTAACAAGCTGATATCAGAAATAAAATACTGAGAGAAGCAAGAGCAAATCATCCCCTAAGCCAGCAGAGGACAAGAAATAACCAAAATTATTTCTGAATGGATGGAGATTTTGACATAAGAAAATGATAAAAAGATCAAGAATTGCCGGAGTAAAATCTTAAAAAAATTAATTAATAAGATAAACCATGAGCAAGATTAATAAAGGAAAAGATCCAAATAAACATAATTAAACATGACAAAAGAGACATAGCCCTTGACCTTACAGAAATATGCTGAAGTGTACTATGAACACCTCTATGCACATAAACTTGAAAATCTAGAAGAAAGGGACAAATTCTTGAACAAATATCCTCTCAAGACTGAACACAGGGCCGGGAATGGTGGCTCATGCCTGTAATGCAAGCACTTTGGAGGCCAAGGTGGGCAGATCATCTGAGGTGGGGAGTTCAAGACCAGCCTGACCAACTTGGTGAAACCCTGTCTTTAAAAAAAAAAAAAAAAAGACTGAACATAAAGACCATCAAAGGCCTTAATAGATCAATAACAACCTCGAAAATTAAATTAGTAATAAGTAGCCTACCAAACAAAATAGCCCAGAACCAGATACATTCACAGCTGACTACTATATGTAAAAGAAGAGCTGGTAAGCTTTTTACTAAAACTGTTCCAAAAAATTAAAACAGCACCATTCTGATACCAAAACTTGACAGAGAAAACAAAAGAAGAAAACTTTAGATCAATATTCTTGATGAACAACGATGTAAAATTTCTCAACAACATATTGACAAACCAAATTGAGCAGGACATCAAACCACTAAGCGACTATGATCAAGTAGAGTTTATTTCTGGGATGCAAAGTTAATTCTACATGAGGTAGGGCAAGGTGGCTCATGCCTATAATCCTAGCACTTTGAAAGGATGAGGCAGGTAGATCATCTGAGGTCAGGAGTTAAAAGACCAGCCAGGCCAACAGGGCAAAACCCTGTCTCTACTAAGACCACAAAAATTAGCCAGGCATGGTAGCAAGCACCTATAACCCAGCTGCTTGGGAGACTGAGGCAGGAAAATCACTTAAACCTGGAAGACAGAAATTGCAGTGAGCTGAGATCATGCCATTGTACTCCATCCTGGCAACAGAGCAAGACCCTATCTCAAAAAAAAAAAAAAAAAAAAAAAAGAATTAATAAATGTAATTTATCACATAAACAGAACTAAAGATAGAAACCACAAATTTATGGGAATAGATGCAGAAACGACTTTCAATAGAATTTAACAATTTTATGTTAAAAAGCCTTGACAAACTAGGCATGGAAAGTGCGTACTTCAAAATAGTTATCTATCACAAACCCACAGACAACATTACGGCATACACACAAACTGGAATCATTTTTCTATGAAAACTGGCACAAGACAAGGATGCCTTCTCTCAACACTCCTATTCAACACAAAATTGGAAGTCCTGGCCTGAGCAATTAGGCAAGATAAAAAATACATGACCTGCAAACAGAAAGAGAGGGAGTCAAACTTATTCATGTTTGCAGACAACATAATGAAAAACCCAGTAATCTTGGCAGAAAAGCTTTCTAAACTTACAAAAAACTTGAAAAAATTTCAAAATACAGAATAAATGAACAAAAATTAGTACCATCTGTGTAAATCAAAAACACGTATGCCGAAACCAAATCAAGAACAAAATCTCATTCACAGTCACTACAAAAGGAATAAACTATGTAGGAGCACAGCTAACCAGGGAGGTGAAAGATCTTTATGACAAGACTGAAAAAACACTGCTTAAAGAAGTCAGAGATGAAACAAACAAATGGTAAAATATTTTATGCTCATGGATAGAAAAGATTAATATTATTAAAATGGCAACAATGTAAATAAAATTACAGATTTAATGCTATTTTTATCAAATTACAAAAAATATTTTTTCACAGAACTAAAAAAGGAAATTTATAAATTTATATGGAACCAAAAAAGAGCCCAAATAGCCAAGACAATCATAAGCAAAAAGAACAAAGCTTGTCATTACATTATCTAAACTCACACTGTAATACAGGGCTACATTAAAGAAAGCAACAAGGTACTGATACAAAAACAACCTCATACACCAGTGCAACAGAATAGAGAGCCCAGAAATAATGTCACATACCTACAACCGTCTGATCTTTGACAAAGCTAACAAAAGGAATCTGGGAAGAATTCCCTATTTAATAAATGGTGCTGGCATAACTAGCTAGCACTATATAGAAGATTGAAACTGGATGTGTTCATTAAACCATACACAAAACTCAAGATGAATTAAAAATTTAAATGAAAAACTTCAAATTAAAAAAGAAAAAAGCCCTGAGATAACTTAGGAAATATCATTCTAAACACAGAAAATGGTAAAAATTTTAAAACAAAGATGCCAAAAGCAATTGCAACAAAAACAACAATTGACAAATGGAACCTAATTAAGCTAAGAAGCTTCTTCACACCCAAGGAGACCATCAACACAGTAAACAAACAACACACAGAAAAAATATTTGGAAACTATGCTTTTAACAAAGGTCCAATACCCATAATTTATAAGAAACTTAAGTTTATAGAGAAAAAAGACCTCAATAAAAAGTAGACAAAAAAAAAAACAAAACACACACAAAAATGTTTTTTTAAAAGAAGACATACATGTGGCTAACAAGCATATAAAAAATGCTCATCACTAATGATTACAGAAATTTTAAAAAAACACACAATGAAACATCATCTCACACCAGTGAAAATGGCTAGTTTTAGAAAGTCAAAAGACAGCAGATGCTGGCAAGGTTACAGAGAAACGGGAATGGTTATATACTGCCAGTGGGAGAGTAAATTAGTTCAACCATTGTGAAAACCACTGTGATGATTCTTTCAGAACTAAAAACAGAATTACCTTTTGACTTAGCAACCTCATAACTGGGCATATACCCAGTAAAATATAAATTATTCTAAAGACATATGCATCACTGCAGCACTATTCACAACAGCAAAGACATGGAATCAACCTAAATGTTTATCAGTTGTACACTGGATAAGAAAAATATGGTATGGTTGGGCATGGTGGCTCACACCTTTAATCTCAGCACTTTGGGAGGCTGAGGTAGGTAAACTGCCTGATCTCAAAGGTTTGTTAGCAGCCAGGGCAACACAGCAAAAGCCCATTTCTACAAATAATAATAATAATAAGCCGGACCTGCTGGTGTGTGCCTGCAGTTCCAGCTACTTGGGGGGATGAAGTAAAACAGGATTGTTTCAGCCTGGGAAATTGAGGCTACAATGAGCTGAGATCATGCCACTGCATTCCAGTCTGGGCAACAAAGTGAGACCCTGTCTTCAAAAATAAAATAAAAATAAAAGGCTTAATAAAAAGAAAATATGGTACATAAATGTCATAGAATACTATGTGGTTATTAAAACACACACACACACACACACACACACACACACACACACACGATCATGTCCTTTGAAGCAACATGGATGAAGCTGGGAACCATTTGTAGAAAACTAATGCAGTAGCAGAAAACCAAATGCATGATATTTCTAAGTAAAAGCTGAATTATAAGAACAGGAACACAGACGGGAACAAGAGACACTGAGGCCTAGTTGAGGTTGGAGAATGGGAGGACAAAGAGCATCAGAAAAATCACCAGTTTGGTGCTATGCTTAGTACCTCAGTGACAAAACAATCTGCACACCAAACCCCCATGACACAAATTTAGCTGCATACAAAAGCTACATGTGTACCCCTGAGGCAAAAATAAAAGGTAAATGAATAAAAATCTGTGAGTGGGAAACAGTGCAATGTAGGTGAAAGAACTGGTTTGTGCTACAGACAGCAGCTGAGGGGGAGGTGTCCTCTCCTGTATTTTTGTGTTGATGCAGGCAGATGAGATCAGGAAGATGTGGTCTGGAACCCTCAGTCGGTAAGAAAAACAGGTTGCTGTTGGAGATTCAGTGTCTGGGGGTGGGGATATGCCTGGAGACTTGTAGACACGATTACAGGTTTTTGCCAATAAACACTAGAATCAAAATGCTGTTGTGAAATTTCTCTGGGTGGTGCCTAGTCCTGGAAGAGGTGTGGACACGCTAATATTTAATGGGTAAGCCTGAGAGTGAGTGGGAATGCTGTGGTGACAGCTGTGGGAAAAGGGGGTCTGCTATCAGAGTTCCTTTTCTCTAAGTTTTTATCCTCTCACTCTGGGAGGAGACCTGGAATCACAGGACAATGGGCAGAGTGACAGCCTGTGTACAGGAGGGCAGAGCCTTCCATTCCCAGACAACCAGAGTTTGATTCCAGGCCAGGTTTCTGTGATACCTTTCTTCTTGTACCAAATCTGTAGTTTGCCGAACACCAAGCCATTCTCCAACACCAACTCATTGAGTAACATTTGAATTTGAATTCTGACACCATCCAGAGTCAGCACAGACCCTGATTCAGGGCTCAGTCTCACAACACTGTCCCAAAGGCAGATCCCAGTCACAAGCCCCATAGGCCTATCTATGCTTCTGAGCTACTGTTTACAAATTGTGGACTCCTGTAACCTCTCTCAAGTTTCATAATTTGATAGAGCTACTCACACAACTCAGCAAAACACTGTAGCTACAGTTACCAGCTTATTATAAAAAATACAACTCAGAAGAAGTCAAATGTAGAAAATGTGGCCAGGCATGGAGGCTCCCGCCTACAATCCCAGCACTTCGGGTGGCTGAGGTGGGTGAGTCACCTGAGATCGAGAATTCGAGACCAGCCTAACCAACATGAAGAAACCCTGTCTCTACTAAAAATACAAAAAATTAGCCAGGCATGGTGGCGCATGCCTGTAATCCCAGCCACTCGGGAAGCTGAAGATTCACTTGAATCTGTGATGCAGAGGTTGTGGTGAGCCAAGAATGTGCCATGACTCTAGCCTGGGCAACAAAAGTGAAACTCTGTCACAAGAAAAAGAGGAGAGGAGAGGAGGGGAGGGGAAGGGAGTAGAGGGAAGAGGGAAGAGGGGAGGGGAGGGGGGAGTGGGG
>CAUYLG010070934.1:0-25500 GCA_963573385.1 Cacajao melanocephalus
TCCCGTACTCCCTTCCTCCCTTCCTTCCCTCCCGTCCTTCCGTCCTCCCTCCTTTCCTTCCTCTCTTCCTCCCTTCCTTCCTTCCCTCCCTCCTTCCTTCCCTCCCTTCCTCCCTTCCTTCCTTCCCTTCCTTCCTTCTTCCCTTCCTCCATTTCTCCCTTCCTCCCTTCCTCTCTTCCTCCCTTCCTCCCTTCCTCTCTTCCTCCCTTCCTTCCTTCCCTCCCTCCTTCCTTCCCTCCCTACCTCCCTCCAATCCTTCCTTGCTTCCCTCCTTCCTTCCTTCCCTCCCTCTCTCCCTCCTTCCTTCTCTCTCTCTCTCTCTCTTTCTGATTATAGACACACGTACACAGCTGGTTTTTGCAACCTGATTGTTTTTCCTAGCACTCCCATTACTTGTGAATCCTAATTTGATTCTTCAGCCAAGAATTTAGTTCTTAAATGGACCATGCATTTCGCTTCTTTCTTGATTTCTAAAAGCATATCTGAATAGAAGTTTTTCCGTGGAGATATGCTGAGGTTGCCCAAGGAATCCAATCCTTTTAGAACTCAAATATCTACAATATTTGCACTTAAGAGACCCCTTTGCATCCTTTGACCATTGCATCACTAAGTATCCTCAGGCACCTTTCTACCACCTGTTACCTTGGTTTGGTAAGAAGAGATAATCAGCAACACTTTCCAAAGAAGAGATAATTCCAGCAATCACTAAGTATCCTCAGGCACCTTTCTACCACCTGTTACCTTGGTTTGGTAAGAAGAGATAATCAGCAACACACATATATATATATATGTGTGTGTGTGTGTGTGTGTGTGTGTGTGTGTGTTTCTATATAGGACTCCTGAATAAAATATAGTCATACAAGGCCATAAAAATCCTTCACACAATTTTTTACAAATACTCTACATCAAGGATTGAAATAAAGCAACAACAAAATATGCCTCTATAAAAACAGGATCTGGCTGATGAGAGATTTGGCATTAGGTAAAAACGTGGTGCAGGCCAAAACACTTGTTGCCCTTCTTTGCAGGCAGTTTGAGGTTCTTGCTTTCAGGCCCATCTGTACTGTTTTTACTGCAGTCTTGCATACTTACGGAATGACAGCATGCTTCTTGTTGCTACAAACAGCCCTCATAAATGTTGGAGCCAAGTGTGTCTAAACATTACAGCATATTAAACACCTTGAAGCATGATCCATAACCTTGTAATTGGTACCAAAATAACAAGATCTGTGTTTTAAATGGGAATTTGACTCTGTGTTTGCTGTTGTCAATCTGTTCCATTAGAACATAGCTGGGAAAGCCAGTCACAGAAAAGAATGGATATGATTGAAGTGTGGGACTCTGAACTCTTGGACCTTAAAGGCAATCTGAGCTAATGCTCATCTCTGATTGATGTGGAAACTGAACACCAAAGAGGTTCTATGATTGACTCAAGCCTTTCAGACTCTTGCTTCAATGGGATAAATAATAATTGTGTTAGCAATGAAATTGCACAAGTTCACATGGAAATGTATCTCTCCTGGTATGAAAACAACACAAAGTGGGGGTGTTTTTTGTTTTTAATGGACATCACCAAAAGCTTCTTTACAAATAGCTCTTTCTGATTCTGTTCCAGATCCCCAGATCTTCACCATTAGAACCATCCATTTAGCCGTGATTTTTGTAAGCCTTGGCTAAGATAAAAATACATTAAGGGAAATTGTGAAGCAGTGCAATGGATGCAGGCCTTAGAACCAGAAATGAGTGGTCCACATTCTGGCCTGACACTTGCTGGGTAGGTGATCTTGAAGAAGTTTCCAGCCCCTCTAATCCACGTGTTCATTCACTTATAAAGAGTCTACTCCATGCCAGTTTCCTCATCTGGAAAATGAAATCCAACCTGAGTGAAGAGAGCTGTGAGGATTACACAGAATGACATTTAAAGTGATCATCCTAGTATTTTCCATACGGCAGACATTTCACTATTATAGTAAATATCAATGTATATAAAATAAGATGTGAGTCATAATATATACAGTTATCCTATGTGTAATTTACATCTGCTGCTGATGGGGTTGACTGCTCACTTTTTAAATTCACCACCAAGATCACAGCAAGATAAACACTGAGAACTTTGGCTTAAATCTTCTAATGATTAAAAGAAGCCAGAACATATGATGTTCCAATGCTGATATTTAAGGTACAGTAAGGTTCTGATTTACCAGTGTCTTGTGAATAAGTCTTGGTAATTAAAAGCCTTAAAGCTTTTGTTTTGTTTTAATCTCCATCCAGCCTTATGATTAAAAAATGCTTTCAGCACCCTTATTTCTCTGGCCAGCCAAAACTTAAGAAAACTATTATCATGTGGGGAACATACAAGAGAAAAATGGATGTGTTTTCTTCAACACCTGTTTTCATTAAGTAAGGGGAAGGAAATGAAAGGCTTTTTTCAATGCTTATCAAGTTAGTGCCAGAAGCATTACATATGTTATCCCATTTAATCTTCAAACTCAAAGAGGTAGATACTGTAGTCCCTGCTTGGGAAATGTTATAAAACCATCCCTAAAATTTTGAACTTTATGGAAACAGGATGTATTTCTTAGAATTGAAATTTGAATGAATAAAAACAGAATCCAATGCAAATATTGGTAAGGAAAGTTACAAGAAAGAGACAGAATGGCATCCAGGCCAGTACAATCTTCAATAATGTTAACATTATTAATATTCTTACCAAAGAATAGTATCATTGGATAAAGTTACTGACAGCCACAAAAGTCCATAAAAAAGAGGAGGTACAAAGATAAGCAGGTGCCATGAGAGGAAGAAAGAGCTCAGCCAGTGAACTTGGAGGAGCCTGGTTCCATTGCTGGGCTACCCATTTTGTGAAGCTGTATACCTGAGCCTATATTGGCTTGATTATATTGAGCATCCAACCAACTGCCCTTTTTCTGATTTCATGCTCAACAAGCAAACTCCTGGTTGTAATTTGACTTCCCATGTAGGTTTGCCTACAGGAAAAGAAAGTTGCTGATGATGCAGCTGGGAAGACTCTGGTCCAACTCTTATTTATCTCAGGAAATTAGTAAAATGGCTTTCTAATTTTATATGTTAGTCTTTCAATTGGATAATATGAATAGATCCACCTGATATAATCAGGTTTCAGAGTCTACCAAAGGGAAGCCCAAATTCTGGATGTTGGCTTATTCCTCAAGTAGTTCATGCCAGATTTTCTTGGAATTAAATATCTCGCCTCTTACCTTTGTGAACCACTCCATGAGACAACCATCCTGCCAACAGCAATTATAAGCAATTGACAAAATGTCAATATAAACTGTTTGATGGTGTTGTAAAACAATCCAAAGATGGCAGAATCTGAAAGGAACATGAAATATGAAAAAGGAGAAGAAAATCAGATGAACTTTATATTCAAGTAGCTCTTCCTCCTGAGGGCTTCATACTTCTTGTCTGCAGAAGTGAAATAGAATACAAGGCAGATACATTGGGGGAAAATGGTAGCTAGGAGGTGGACTAACTTGCAGCTCTCACTTGGACAGGCAAAGCAGCACATGGAGACTCACATTATGAACTTTTGCTCCAAGAACCACCTCAAGAACATGCCAGGAAAGCTGAGAGAATCCTGCTGTGTGGGGTGGCGCATGCCTGTAGTCCCAGCTACTCGGGAGGCTGAGGCTGGAGAATCCCTTGAGTTCAGGAGTTCTGGGCTGTAGTATGTTATACCGATTGGGTGTCTGTGCTAAGTTCAGCATCAATATCGTGAACTCCTAGGAGCAGGGAACCATCAGGTTACCTAAGGAGGGGTGAACTGGCCCAGGTCAGAAATGGAGCAGGATAAAATTTCCGTGCTGATCAGTAGTGGGATTGCACCTGTGAATAGCTACTGCACTCCAGCCTGGGCAACATATGAGACCCTGCCTCTAAAAAAAAAAAGAGAGAGAGAGAGAATCCACAGACCCTTTGAAGGAAGCAAATTGTTCCTGCAGGCCCTGGGAGACAGCTGGAAAACTGTGAGTGCCCAAAGTGTGAAAGTGTAAAAAGGGGATCATCTGTCCCTGAACACATACTCTCACTGGGGAACCTGAAGGTCCAGATCACTGGAGAAGAATTTGACCTTACCTGGAGCTGAGACTAATTTAGAGAGAGCCAAGCAAAATACAGGGCTAGAAGAAGCAGTGGGAAGAGTCCTGTGGGCTCCCTCAGTCCCCAGGGAAGCCATTTCTGACTTTATCCCACCAAGTGAGAACAAAGCCTTTGAGAAGGGGTGCCAGAGGAACTGAGAAAAGACCGCAGGGAGAAGGAAACTTCCAGCTGAACTTCATAACAATTTTGACCAAATGTGAAGTTTCCTGGACAGAACCTGGAGGAGTGGGTGAATTGGGAGTGCAGACACAGCACAGAAACCATGGCATGTGGGGATGCCTGAAACCTGAAAATCTTACTTGCTTTCTCAGCTGGGAGGCTGATAGCCTGGGGCAAGTTCTCAGCCCTGTTCACCCACTGCCCAGAAATAAACTTGGTGTTGTTGGGTGGGGGGAAGAGGGGGACATGAGGGTGAGACCAGCCTTTTGGACTGCATGGAAGCAGGGTGAGACTTGTGATTGCTGACTTTCCCCTTTTCTCTGGGAACCTGCATGATGCAGCAGAGGCAGCTATAATCCCCCTGGGAACATAACTCCATCAGCCTGAGAACCACACCCCCACCCCCTACAATAGCCTCAGCAAGCCCCAGCCAAGGAGAGTCTGAGCTTAGATTCACCTATTCCTGCTCTCACTTGATGGTCTTTCCCAACCTGCCCTGGTAGCTGAAGACAAAATACATAATCTCTTGGAAACTCTATGGCACCACCCACCACCTGATCCACCCTATACCACGGCACCTGATGCTCTCTTGAAAGTACCACCTCCTGGCTAGAGGCCAGTCGACACAAAAGTAGCACAATAAACAATACTACAACCAAGGACCCTCACAGAGTCCACTTCATTCCCCTCCGCCTCCACCAAAGTAGGTGCTGGTATCCACCGCTGAGAGATCCGAAGACTAATCACATCACAGGACTCTGCACAGACACCTCCCAGCATCAGCCCAGAGCACAGTAGCTCTGCTGGGTGGCTAGATCCAGAAAAGAAATGACAATCACTGCAGTTTGGCTCTCAGGAAACCAGATCCCTAGGGGAAGGTGGAGGGCACCACATGAAGGGAGTACCCCATGGGACAAAAGAATATGAACAGCAGCCCTTGAGCCCCAGATCTTCCCTCTGACATAGTCTACCCAAATGAAGAGAGACCAGGAAAACAACTCTGGTAATATGACAAAATAAGTTTCTTTACCATCCCCAGAAGATCACACTAGCTCACCAGCAATGGATCCAAACCAATGAGAAATCTCTGAATTTCCAGGAAAAGAATTCAGAAGGTTAATTATTATTGCTAATAAGGAAGACACCAGAGAAAAATGAAGTCCAACTTAATGAAAAAAAATGATACAAGATATGAAGGGGAAAATCTTCAGTGAAATAGATAGCATAAATAAAAAGCAATCATAACTTCTGGGAATGAAGAACACACTTAGAAAAATGCAAACTACACTGGAAAGTTTCAGCAATTGAATCAAACAAGTAGAAAAAAGAACTTCAGAAATCGAAGCCAAGGTTTTCAAATTAACTCAATCCAACAAAAATAAAGAAAAAGGATTTTGAAAAATAACATTTTCAGGAAGTTTGGAATTATGTTAAACAACCGAATCTAAGAACAATTGGTGTTCCCAAGAGAGAAGAGAAATCTAAAAGTTTGGAAAATATATTTGAGGGAATAATTGAGGAAAACTTCCTGGCCTTGCTAGAGATCGAAACACCCAAATACAAGAACCTCAAAGAACACTTGAGAAAATTATCACAAAAATATCACCTAGGCACATAGTTATCAGGTTATCTAAAGTCAAGAGAAAGGAAATAATCTTCAGAGTCATGAGGCAAAAGCATCAGGTAAACTATAAAGAAAAATCTATCCAATTAACAGCAATATTTCTCAGCAGAAACCCTATAAGCTAGAAGGGATTGAAGTCATATCTTTAGCCTCCTTAAACAAAGCAATTATCAACCAAGAATTTTGTATCAAGTGAAATTAAGCTTTGTAAATGAAGGAAAGATACAGTCTTTTTTCAGACAAACAAGTGCTGAGAGAATTTTCCTCTACCAAGCAAGCACTACAAGAACTGCTAAAAGGAGCTCTAACTCTTGAAACAAATCCTAGAAATGGACTACAATAGAATATCTTTAAAGCATAAATTTCACAAGACCTATAAAACAAAAACAAATGCGGGGGAAAAAAGGTATTCAGGCAACAAATAGCACAAAAAATGTAATCACATCTCACATCCCAATATTAACATTAAATGTAAATGACCTAAATGCTCCACTTAAAAGATGCAGAATGGCAAAATGAATAAGAATTTGCTAGCCAAGTATCTGCTGTTTTCAAGAGACTTGTGTAACATAAAGACTAACATACATAAACTGAAGGTAAAGGGGTGGAAAAAGATATTCCATGCAAATTGACACCAAAAGCAAGCAGAAGTAGCTATTCTTATATCACACAAAACAAGTTTTAAAGCAACAACAGTTTAAAAAGACAAAGAGGGACATTATATGATAATAATAAAAAGACTTGTCTGACAGGAAAATATTGCAATCCTAAATATAAATGCACCCAATACTGGAGATCACAAATTTATAAAACAATTACTACTAAACTTAAGAAATGAGATGAACAGCAACACAATAATTGTGGGGGACTTTAATACTCTACTGACAGCACTAGACAAGTAATTAAGACAGAAAGTCAACAAAGAAACAATGGATTTAAACTATACCTTAGAACAAATGGGCTTAACAGATATTTACAGAACATTCTACCCCAAAACTGCAAAATATACATTTTATTCATCAGGACATGAAACATTCTCTAAGAAAGACCATATGATAGGCCACCAAACAAGTCTCAAGTTTTCTCTCAGATCACAATGGAATAAAATTGGAAATCAACTCCTAAAGGAACCTTCAAAACCATGCAAAAACATGGAGATTAACCTGCTCCTGAATGATTGTTGGGTCAACAATGAAATAAAGATGGAAATTTTAAAATTATTTTAACTGAATGATAATAGTGAGACAACCTCTTAAAACCTTTGGGATGCAGCAAAGGCAGTGCTAAGAGGAAAGCTCATAACCCTAAATGCTTACATCAAAAGGTCTGAAAGAGGACAAATAGAAAATCTAAGATCACACCTCAAGGAATTTAGAGAAACAAGAACAAATCAAACCCAAACCCCATAGAAGAAAAGAAATAACAAATATCATTGCAGAAATAAATGAAATTGAAAGAAAAAACCCACAAAAGATAAAACAAAAAGCTGGTTCTTTGAAAGGATAAACAAAATTGATAGACCATTGGCAAGATTAACCAAGAAAAGAAGAGAGAAGATCCAAATAAGCCCAATTAGAAACGAAACAGGACAAGCAATACCACAGAAATACAAAAGACCATTCAAGGCTACTATCTTTATGCACATAAACTAGAAAGCCTAGAGCAGATGGATAAATTCCTAGAAACATACAATCCTCTGAGAATAAACTAGGAAGAAATAGTAACTCTGAACAGGCCAAAACAAGCAGTGAGATTGAAATGGTACTTTAAAAATTGCCAAGAACAACAAAAAAAGCCCAGGACCAGACAGAGCCACAGATGAATTCTATCAGACATTCAAAGAAGAATTGGTACCAATCCTACTGACATTATTCCAAAAGATAGAGAAAGAGGGAATTCTCCCTAAATCATTTCCTGAAGCCAGTATTACTCTAATACTAAAATCAGGAAAGGACATAGCAAAGAAAGAAAACTGCAGACCAATATCCCTGATGAACACAGACGCAAACATCCTTAACAAAATACTAGGTTACAGACTCCAACAACGTATCAAAGCTAATCCACCATGATCAAGTGGGTTTGCTATCAAGGATGTAGGAATAGTTTAGCATATGCAAGTCAACAATCTGATACACCACATAAACAGAATGAAAAACAAAAGCCACGTGATAATCTCAATAGATGCAAAAAAACCATTTGACAAAATCCAGCATCTCTTTATGATTACAACCCTCAGCAAAATTGGCATAGAAGGGACATGCCTTAATGTAATAAAACCCATGCCTGACAAACTCACAGCAAACATACTGAATGGGGAAAATTTGAAACCATTCTCCCTGAGAACTGCAACAAGACAAGGATGCTCACTCTTACCACTTCTATTCAGCATGGTACTTGGAATTCTAGCCGGAGCAATCAGACAAGAGAAAGAAATAAACGGCATCCAAATCAGTAAAGGGGAAGTTAAACTGTCACTGTTTGCTGGTGAACTGGTAAATAAATGTAACAAAGTTTCAGGATACAAAATTGGTGTACACAAATCAGTAGCCCTTCTATACACCACCAGTGACCAAGCTGAGAGTCAAATCAAGAATTCAGCCTTTTTTATAATAGCTGCAAAATAAAATACTTTGGAGATGAGCGACCTCTACAAGGAAAACTATAAAACACTGCTGAAAGAAAGCATAGATGATACAAACAAATGGGAACATATCCCATGCTCATGAATGGTAGGATCAATATTGTGAAAATGACAATAGTGCCAAAAGCAATCTACAGATCCAATGCAATTCCTATCAAAATACCATCACCTTTCTTCACAGAACAAGAAAAAGCAATCCTAAAACTCTTATGAAACCAAAAAAGAGCCCACATAGACAAAGCAAGACTAAGCAAAAAGAACAAATCTGGGAAAAAATCACATTATCTGACTTCAAACTATTCCATAAAGCCATAGTCATCCAAACAGCATGGTATTGGCGTAAAAATAGACACACAGACGAATGGAACAGAATAGAGAACACAGAAGAAAATCCAAATGCTTACAGCCAACTAATCTTCCACAAAGCAAAGAAAAACATAAAGTGGGAAAAACACACCTTATTCAAAAAATGGTACTGGATAATTGGCAAGCCCCATGTAGAAGAATAAAACTGGACACTCATCTCTCACCTTATAAAAAAAATCAACTCAAGATGGATTGAAGACTTAAATTTAAGACCTGTAAACATAAAAATTCTAGACAATAGTATCGGGAAAACCCTTCTACACATTGGCTCAGGCAAAGACCATGACCAAGAACCCAAAAGCAAATGCAACAGAAACAAAGATAAAAACACAAATAGATGGGACTTAATTAAACTAAAAACCTTCTGCACAGCAAAATAAACAATTAGTAGAGTAGACAGATAACCCATGGAGTGGGAGAAGATCTTCACAATCTATACATCTGACAAAGGACTAATGTCTAGAATCTATAGGGAATGCAAATGAACCAGCAAGAACAAAACAAACAACTCCATCAAAAAGTGGCCTAAGGACATGAATAGACAATTCTCAAAATAAGATATGCAAATGGCTAACAAAGAATGCTCATCACTAATGATCAGGGAAATGTAAATGAAAATCACAATGTGATACCACCTTACTCCTGCAAGAGTGGGCATAAGCAAAAAATCAAAAACTAATAGATGTTAGTGAGGATGTGGTGAAAAGGGCACACCTTCACACTGCTGGTGTGAATGTAAACTGGTAACACCACTATGGAAAACAGTGTGGGGATTTCTTAAAGAACTAAAAGTTGAACTACCATTTGATCCAGCAATCCCATACTGGGTATCTACCCAGAGGAAAAGAAGTGATTATATAAAAAAGATACTTGCACACACATGTTTATAGCAGCACGATTCACAATTGCAAAAATGTGGAACCAGCCCAAATGCCCATCAGTCAATGAGTAGATAAAGAAATTGTGATACACACACACACACACAGACACACACACACACACACAGACACACACACACATGGAATACTGTATTATATGGAATAGTATTCAGTCATTAAAAGGAATGAAATAATGGTATATTCACAGCAACCTGGGTAGAATTGAAGACAGTATTCTAATTGAAGTAACTCAGGAATGGAAAACCAAATGTCATATGTTCTCACTCATAAGTGAGATCTAAGTTATGAGGATGCAAAATCATAAGAATGATACAATGAACTTTGGGGACTCTGGGAAAGGGTGAGGGAGGGTAAGGGATAAAAGACTACACACTGTTTGCTGTGTACACTGCTTAGGTGGTGGGTGCACCAGAATCTCAGAAATCACCACTAAAGAACTCATTCCTGTAACCAAATATCATCTGTTCCACAAAAACCTATTGAAATAAAATGACATAATGAAATCTAATAAAGAATACAAGAGAATGATAATTTTACTGAACTGAAAAAACAAACAAACAAAACATAAAAGTCAAAGTTCAAGTCTGTCACATCTTCTAGAAATCAAGGAGAAAAACCCCAAAAAGATGAGAGATAAAAAGAAAGGAGCCTTAATATTTGCATTAAATTTCTGACACTGACTTCTAAATTCTGCATATTCAGGACAATAACCCCACAGAATCCAGCAGAGAGCAGCAGTTGGAAAGCTATATAACTCCATAGAGATTTTAGCAAAGGCCTAGTGCTAGATAGAGAATTAGGAGCTGAAGTCCTGCCAGGTTGAGATAATTAGTAAATATTATCCCACCAACAGTGTAAAAGTGTTCCTATTTCTCTACATCCTCTCCAGCATCTGTTGTCTCCAGATTTTTTAATGATTGCCATTCTAACCAGCATGAAATGGTATCTCAATGTGGTTTTCATTTGTATTTCTCTAATTACCAGTGATAAGCATCTTTTCATTTGTTTTTTGGCCTCATATGTGTCTTCTTTTGAAAAGTGGAGGACACTTTTCCTGCATCTGTAGTGGAAACCATAGCAGTAGATAATAATTGCCCCAGGTCTGTCAAATAGATACATTCTCTAATCAATATTTTTATTTCAAAGAATCTTGGATTTTAAGGAAAAGAAAGATTCACTGTAGAATTTTTAAATACAGTTATTAAAGTACACCTTTATACATCTCAAATTATTTTGAAGTGACTAAAGAGAAAAGGGATATACATGTTAAGCATTAGAAGCCACTTTAATTGGCTGCCAACTGGGGAGCAATCAGAAACAAAGGTAAACTTCTCTTAAGGCAAAAATGTGAGTCAATTGGAAAACTGGATTTGTTTTACAAAAATTCTCACAGACATAACTTATCAAGCATACTTGTACTAGTATCGTGTAATGTTGTTGATGATCACTTCTCTTTGTCTTGGTGTTTTAACATAGTTGATTCCACAGCTATTGTTGCCAGCAATGGGAAGTCAGCTTTCAGTGACAATTCATATGATAAGGATCCCCTCCTTGGATAAGAAGGCTGCCCCAAAGATAGTCATCTAGCATTTGTTTTTATAATTAAAATCAGTGTTCAACATTGGCTGTCAAGTAGGAAAATAATGGTAACTTACCTTTATATAATGTATGTTTTATGAAATTTTTACATGTTTCTTTATAGGTGAGTTCAGTGTTATATTTGGACTTTGTGTTTCTTACATTTCTATCATCTATAAATATACAGAGGCTATCCATTACCTTATTTTTTAAATTGCAAGTATCCCTGTTTAGACTGGTATAATATGTATTTGGCTGTGGAATGAGAAATGGGATTAGTTTCCACACTTTTTGAACGTTGTTTGTTATTAAGTGAAAAAAAAAGAAATAAAAGATGAAAGAAAGATAAAGGCCCCAACTTAAAGCCTGCTTTCATGATCCATAGGTTCCCACTCTTTTTGTCTAGTCAAAACCCTTTACATAAATGGAGTGATATGATCCCCATGTGTCTGGCACTGTGCTAGTCACTTAAGATACAAAATGGAATAGAATATGATCCCTACTTTTAGGGAGTTTGCAATCTAGTTCAGGAGATGGACCAGTTCGCCATCAACTATTTTTTAGTTTGCTCAATGCTATTACAGATTGGTTTAGCTGAAGTGCATTTTCAGTCTGGTGGTGCGGGTGAGCAGTTCTGCTTGAGTAGAAAGAGAGAGCTGGATAATACTTGACAGAAGCCCTAACATTGGAAGTGGGTTTAGAAGGTGAATTGGGGTTGAAAAGGGGATGAAGAAATTAGTAAAGCTTACATTGGACCTATAAGCCACAGCCTATCAGAAAACTGCTATGTCTGGTGCATGAAGCAGGTGGGAGCCAGCCTTCTGCTGACATGTGGTCTGCAAAGTTAGAGTGGAACTTGCTTATTGATCATGGGGCAGCCGTAGGTGGACAGGAATTCATGCAGTAGTGGAGGAAAGGTGTGTGAGAGAGAGACATGGGAGAGATGACCTAGACAGAGATACATTCCCTGTACAGTCTAATTTAATTTCATATTAGAAGCATATAACTGTTTTTTTTCGTTATATTCAACTTCACAGGTATTTGCTGAGCATTTAACATGTGTTTAGAAAGAGGTCATACAGGGCTGTATTTATGTGGCATCACCATGCGTGTGAACGATATCCCCCAGGAAGAGCATGCAGAGAAAAACAAACTGTAGCAGGGTGAGGAGGGAGGAACTGACATAAGAGATGGCCAAAAATAGCATGATTGACAAGGTAGGAAGAAGCCCAGGAGAGAGTAGCCATGGAGGCCAAGGGTAGAGATTCAGGAAACTAGGAGTAGTTAACGGTGTCAAAAGCAGCCAAATGGTCAAATAAGAAAACTGCAAGTTGACACTTAGATAGTTATGAATGCGATACAGAGTAAGGAGGCAGTGAGGGTCCTAGGGGTGGAGGGTAGCAAATAGCCATCTCCCAGTTTCACCTAGAGCTGACCCTGTACAGAGGAGTCTTACTTAAGGCAATTTGAATACTTTGTTAACAGCTCTTAGAAAAGGTTGGTTGAGGAAGGAGATTGAAGCTCTTGGCTTAAATTAAGGTTCTGGATTATTTATGGATTTAATTTATCCCTGTGATCCATGTCCCCAGTTGACACAAGCTATCAAGAGTTAGCTGCGTTCTTTTCTTCTTGAAAATGTAGGAAGACTATTTAATCATAACTGAGTTGCACTAATAGAAATTTTAATAAAACTGGGCTGAGCTAGGACTGGGAGGTTGCATAAGCAATCAGAGAGTGTGAATGTTCCTCTGGGTGCACTTTGTGCACTGGCATAATTCTTAGGACTGAAATATAGTATTTAATCCAAAAACCTCACAGGGTTTTTATAAATGCAGTTTAATTTAAAGTCCATGCAAGCACATGCAGTCCATAAAGCACAATTTTCTGGTACTTTTAAGCCTCTCTGCAACTTAGATAAAACTTAAAAGAATAAAATCTTTGATAAATTTGATAGCATGCTCATTTAAACTGTTTACTTTTGATAAAAATCAAAGTAAATCTTGAAACTCCACCTTCCTTTCTTTCTACATACTCAGTTTTTCCTTGATGGTAAGTAAGAAGGCCTGATGAAGAATTCCTATCTGGAGCTTAGAGGTCATCTAGTCTAGTGTCTTCATTTTGCAGTGAAGAAGCTTAGAGCCACAGAGGAGAAATGACTTTTCCAGAGTGCATTACTGTTAGTGTCAGTGCTGGGAAAAGAACTAAGGTACTTGCAACAGGGTGAAACCCCACATTGCTACTATTGCTGGCAATAAAAAAAAGCAATATGACTAAAATACTACCAATACTCCTCCTTCAGACCTCTTTAATCCTGCTGGAGTTTTCTTTCTAAAAGCAAATCTGATTGTGTCATTCCTTCCATGTTAAAGTCTTCAGTGACTCCTCTGAATAGTAGCCAGACCCCTACATTTCTCTGGTCATATGTACCCAGCTGCTGATCCTCATGCTCTGCTTGACCAAGTGCAGTACTGGGACTCATCTTCTTTCATGCCTTTTTATGATCTCTTCTTGGGAGTCATGTCCACCTCCCTGGTGCTTAACTCCTGTTTATCCTCCAAAATTTAGCCTCATACTGCCGCCTCCCAGAAGCCTTCCTGCACCTTCTCCCTTTGTACTCTCATATTCTGTGCAGTTGCATTTCTGTTATAATACCTGCTACACTGATTGACAGTCACTTGCTTTTATGTTTGACTATTCAACTAGGAGATCCTTGAGTACAGAGAGAGATTTTACCCATTTTGACATCCTGAGTGTACAATGCCTGATATGTATAGTATTCAGTAAGTGCTTATAGAATTGAATTGACCACTAACAACAAATCCAGAGAATTGTGAGTCTCTAATAGAATATTTAGATAAGAGTATATCCTATGAGCCCTAACCAGTTTGAAACTAGCCTAGTTCGTCCACCTCTTCTGCCTGTTTTCCATAACCTTTTGAGAAGCTGGTCAATTTGTTATTCCCTAGGGACATCATATGCATTTATTCTTTCCACCATGCCTTTGTCCATGGCATTGCCTCTGTCTGTCAAGCCCCTCCTTGTTTATTTAGCAGTTATTGATTACCTTTGTGTCTGACATTGTGTTGGGCTCTTATCTTTTCCTTCCTAAACAGAACTCCACTGTTTGAGGCCTCCTCAAGTCCTACTCACACTCGCATCTTCTTCTAATCAGTGGTCTCAGTTCTCATCACTTTAGTACTTCCTATAGGTATGGCACATTTGATATTTAATAAATGTTACCTTTATGGTTATTTTTCCTTCTGGGCATATTATATACCTATTCAACTAAATTATAAGACTCTTGAGGGCAGAGCTATATTTCCAGCTCTAAACTTTATGTAGAGTCTTAATACATGTTGGCCTATGATTGAGAGGACATGGGGGGCACATTTTTATGCTGAGGCTCTGTCATTGTGCAGTGTGTTTGTGAGGATGCTATTCATGGAGACAGGTCAGGATGGCTGTGGTCAGGGATTCTGGAATTGAAGGGCAGCTTTGGGAAGCATAATTGTCCAAGTTCATTAAAAGTAAATATCTCCCAGATGGAAAGATTAGATCATGTAGAGATTTCCCCAAACTGCAGTGATTTGTAGGCTTAATACAATAGCAATTAAAATCTGATTGGGATGGGGAGAAATTTATCAGAAAAAATAAATAGAATTTACAGAGGAAATTCTGAAAAAGTGTATTGTAAGAGGCTACTTTATTTAGACTTTAAAAAGCTACAATTATTAAAAGATTTTAGTACTCATGCACAAATAAAAATATATTTTTCTTTTGTTGTTTTATGTATGCACGCATGTTTTATATTATACTATAATGCAAATCTAGAAAATGCCTGTAAACAATCTCATCTTGATCTGAGTCTTCATGTGAGGCAATGGTGGTAAAAAGCTTTAATATGCTTTCCCTGCCTTCCCAAACACAACAGGACAAGAAGCTAGATTACTCTGAAAGAAAAGGCATTGGAAAGTATTTTTTTTGAAAAATCATGGTCCCTTCACATAAAAAATAATTATATTATTCCAGACGTAACACAAAACAGAGACAAAGGGCAGAATTTTTCTATAGAAATTGTTAGGATGTCTGGTTAGCATTTCTGGGGGAAGATGGGGGAATCTAGTAAAATAAATACCAAATAGATTAAGTAATTAAGTATAAAAATCAAACACAGTCCAGTGTGAAAAAAAACAAACTGAAGATTTGTCAAACTCTGGAGGGGGTGCACTTCATATACGTGGAGTTCAGAAAGGGCTTAGTGATGGCTTCATTGCACATGAAGATCTACAGTACTTGTACTGACCTGGTCCAGCACTGGGTCCCCAACAGCAACTGGCATAGATTGGGTTCCATGATTACTTGTGAGAATGTGGGGATGCATGAACGTGTAGACCTTCAGATTGACCAGCTTTGAGAGTGCTCTGTGTGCATATGTGTATTTTGGTTCCCTTTGAACTCTAGAAAGAGGAGAGAAGAGGAAAAAACCTCATGGACTCTGCTTCTGACACTTCAGGCCTGTGTCATTCTTCATGTTATTGCAAGGAGGTGCAAAGGAGGACAAGATCTCAGAACCAAAAGATAGAGTAAAAAAAATGAAGCTCTTTTAAGGATGTAAGATCGGGAGTGGGGCATGGTGGGAGTGTGTTGCTAAATGCTTTTTAAGCAATTTTAATCATCTTTCTATTTTTGTAGTGGCAAATAAAATGTCTGCCTCTCAGGCTTTGTGTCTTTTTCTCTAGCTGAAAAGTAGTTGAAAAGTAATAAGCTGGAAAAGAAGCTCCTCCGTCTGGATTTTTGTTAGTTTCATAACTGCTTTGTTACAGACATCAATAGGCCCATCACACTGAGTCATAGCTGGCTTAGTTGGCTTTCTGAGGGCAGGGCTGTATCTGCCTGGCTCACCATTGCATCCCCTGCATTTATCTGTCACCTGTTTTAGAGTAGAAACTTGAAAACATTTGTGGAATGAATAAATAAGTGCCTATTATGTGTCTTCAGAGAATGGTAGAGACCTCTAAGACATAACCCTTGATTTGGAGTTTATCATGTGAAAATATCTGGTCTTTATTAATACTTTCTTTGTGGCACTGTGTTTTCAGAGAACGCTCGGTATTAGACTTTCCTACATTAATTAGCCTTAGAGACATACAAATCCAGAATACATTATAGTCATTTGTCTTGGACTTGTTCATGTACTGAGTTCATTGTTTTATTTTGAGCACAACTCCTTCTTCCCCTCTGTACTATAGAGTTATTAATAGAAATGGGAGCTTCCCAGCTTCAGTGACATGCGTGAGAGGGATGTTCAAAAGAGATAGACGGATTCATCTCCTAAGTAATTTGTATGCTTGGAGTACCACTCCTTAGTAACCCTGCTCTTCGTTGCTGACGTGGTTCATGATATGGCTGGCATGCAGGAGTGAATCAAGGCAACCAGGGAAGACAGGGAGAAACTGGAGCCTAGAACTAAAGCCCTCCTATCCCCACCCCAGGCTTAGACAGAGGCTAAGGGTGGGCCAGGCAGAGGCATGAGCTGGTGGTGGGAAGAAAGAATAAGGCAAGTAGGCAGACCACAGCACCCAAGCAGTCATGAGGCAGTCATGGAAGAGGGTGTAAATGTAGACAGCAGGCAGAAAGGCATCTGAGAGATGATTAAGTGTAGTGGTTAAGAACAGTAGGTTTTGGAAGCAACTTAAGTGTCCATCACTAGATGAACTACAGACCGTAACTCCTTTGTCCTCTGCCTTCCACTTTGGTTTGGCCAATGGGCATTGGCAGCAGGTGATAGGAGGGTGACAGGAGAGAATCCTCCAGCTCCTCGTCTGCTGGGCTGCACACTGGCAGCCACTGTGCCCCTGCAGTACTTTCTCCTGTGGCTAAAGCTCTCTCAGAGATTGCCTGTGTGGGGTTAGCGATGATAATCACATCCTACTGTTGTTAGCCTGGCGTGCCTCCCCATCTCTTACTGGTTTCATTAAACCTATTTGGACCTCTGTACAACATTGCTTGATTAAACTCTCTCCAGAGAGCCCTGTGTTTCCTGCTGGGTTCCTGGCTGTTGCAGTCATACAGTGCTGTTACCAGAAAGAAGGGGATGGATGCAGGGCAAGTGATAACAACAGATGTCTGGCAGCAACTGATGCTGACCCACCATGGCTCCCTGGCTTATCTCTCCAGTCATCCCCTGAAAACAGGATTGGGTCCACAGCTGTCCAGTTACCCTAGATGTGGGAAGAGAATAAAATTGGAAAAAGAGAATCTAGAAGGGCCTGATAGCAGCCCAGAATGACCAGAGAGGAGTTTTGCCCTAAACATTTGTACAGATATCCTCTAAAAGGAAAGACTCCTTACATTTCTGTTGGAAAGTCGAGATACTTTCTCTTTTCCTAGTGTGGATGAGGAGGTGGTGGTCTTCTATTCTAAAAGAATTGCAATTCAGAGTGTCATAGGCCTTTTTAATTTAAAATATCTTCAAGATTTCTTTTAAAGAAGATTGGATTGAAAAACAACTCCCAAATCAAAGGAGTATCTTTTGTCAATCTGTATAGTCAGTATTGACTGCATTGTTAGTATCCTGCAAATCGTTAAGTGACAAACACTCTTGTTTTTGAACTTTCCATTTTAGGCATTTCTTCTTGTGTCATTCTAGAAAACAAGCAACACATGGATGTGAAGTGGGAGGGTTTCTTAATGTCATATCAGCTCAGAGGTGTCCTTTGTGCCAGTCTCTGAGCATGGGGTGACACTTCCAAACAGGTTATTACTTCCATGAGTAATTTGGTTGCTAATCACCCCATTTACAGAGTGATCCCATTACATCACCCTGCAGTGTTCAATTAAGGGAGCTTAGACCAAAGCCCATATTTAAGAGTGCTGGCTTGTCTGTTTCATCTTGGAGTTTAAATTGAATAATGTTGGTAGAGCAACCTGAATCGTTTCCTAATTCAGCTAAAAATAGCAGCGGGATCATAAAGGTGGTCCCCTTTCTCCATGTGAGTATCACTGGTGGGGAAAATGCGTGGTATTTGCTGGGAGAGGCCACTTAAATTCCCTTTTGGTTTCCATTAAAGACCTGCATGCATTGTACTCAATCACAACTGCAGGCTTAGATGTCAGAACACTCATTTTCATAAATAAGCCTGGAAAACATAATCACATTCAACCCTTGCTGTTTTGAACTCTGGAGCAACTTTAGAGAACACACTATTTTAATTAATACTTACTTATAAAAGTTAAGGTCAAAATTTTAGATAGCTTGTTATGATTCAATTATAGAAGGGAATCGGGGATTTCTTTTATAAGGTTTTCTTCTGCTGCTGTTCTTTCCTCTTTTGAGTATGTGTGTGTATGTGGAAGTCAAGGTGAGCTTTGTTAGGTAGGCTACGTTTATTTAAATGTGTTGAAGTCTACAATAAAACATTACACAGACATTCCCCAAGTTGCCTGCATGACGGCTTCAAGGTTACTTTGTGCAGCTGGAGCACTGGCTGTGCAGGCCCTGAGGGCCTGTGGTCCCAATGGGGAGGCTGTGGTGTGCTCCAATGACATCTGGAGATGGTGTTTCTACTGATGATGAGCAGATGACTGGATTGGAGAGGGAGGTCATGATGGTTGCAAGGAAGAGACTGAACCTATATAATATATTACCTCCAAAGGCAGTTTCAGGCAGCAAGGAAGACCCTAATTTAGTTTCTTCCATCACCAACAAGAGTACAGTGGGCTGCATCTGTGAAGAGGACAATGGTACTGTCATCCGGCTTCGGCCACACAAAGGCAAGACCCATCAGTGCCCTAGCTGTGAACCCATTATAAGCTGGTGCCCCACCAGGTGGCCCACTGAGCCCATGCGCTAAGTTACTCAAAATGTGCTGTAAAGTTTCTTATTTCCAATTAAGACTAGCTGTTGCATCGGCTCCTTCTCCCATAAAAAGTTTCTTGCGTATGTGGTGCCAGTTACCACATAATAACTCCTCCTACCTTCCCCACTGCCAAGCTATTCTGCTCTCCTTTTCTTCTTGACATTCACTGGTTCCAGAGAGCAATCTTGGGGTCCTTGGCTACTAATGCTAGTTAAAGTCTGACTTAGGCAAATTTCTGACCTACTTTCCTCTTCTCCATGACTTTTCTTCCTTCTTTTGAGGCAGTTATTCATGTAGCATAGTTTTTCTTGCCTTATCTTTCCTTTCTTTTCAAATTTTTGCTCAATTTTTTGAGAAAAGCAAGTTTTTTTTCTTTTCATGTCGTCTTCCCATTTCTGCATTTTCCAAGCTAGGGCACCGATGAAAGCAGGCAATAGTCCATCTCTGGTGACAGCTAGCCTGGGCCAGTGTGCCTGCCTCAAGGAACCGTTTAATGGCCTTTTTAGTTCCCTTGCTGCTACTTACCACTAGGCATCCTGAGTGACCCTATTCATAACTGCTAAAGATCACAGCAGTGCTGGTGATGCACTTGAACGGAGAAAAGCAAAACCATCCATTTGGAAGGCGAGGGTGAGCGACATTGGATACATTAGCTGTGAATACCATGTCTTAAAATTTCTATAAAGGCCTCTACAGAATTCCAGAATTTCTACCTGGGTTTTCATCTTCTTCAAATTAAATATACATTTTGGTTTACAGTATTGTTCAAGATATATGGAAAAAGTAAAACAGGTTCTTAATTGATTTTTATTATTTTCTGCTTTAATTGTCAGTAGTGTGGTAGTTTACTGCTTTTTATTGTAATTACATAGCCAGTTATATTAGTAATTAAAGAGACCTTTGTGGTGTAGCCTATAAAATTATCTCTATGGAGAAAATAAACTCTAGTCTTTAACACCTAACTTATGAAAGAAATTTTTAGAAGGCCACCAGATTGTAAATAGGAAACCCATTCTATAGCATGATATGTGCAATGCAGGTGACCTTTATTAAGCCCACCTTCCATTCTGTCAAGACCCAAGAGCTCATTTAATGTCAAATAAAAAAGATATTTCTTTAGAACTAAATTGGCTTTTAATCCCCTATAGAAATTGAGGGCTTTTCCTTTAAGTCATGTTGACTGTCATGACTTTGAATTGTATACAAAGGCCATATCCATAGATATGTGTGGGATTTAATATGGTATAGAAGCCAAGCCAAATTTCTAAAAAATATAAATAAACACACAATTTGCGTGCTTATTTTTTTTTTAATTGGAGAGGATAAAGAACTGTTGTAGATCTGCTTT
This sequence comes from Cacajao melanocephalus, assembly GCA_963573385.1. Lineage (NCBI taxonomy): Eukaryota > Metazoa > Chordata > Mammalia > Primates > Pitheciidae > Cacajao > Cacajao melanocephalus. Next base: position 20,612 of record CAUYLG010070934.1, read on the forward strand.
TGGGCTATGCGAATAATTTGCCAACATTTACCCTGTTTCAGTTTTCCTAGCCTAAGTTACCACTGTCCTTGGCAGGTGAGTGGTTCTCAAATTGTTCTTTGTAGACCATGTATCTATTTCAGTTCTCTGGGGTGCTTGTTAAAATGCACATTCCAGGGAGATATCCTACACCTGCATCTTTTTACTTGGAATTTTTGGAGTTGGAGTTGGGGAAATTGAATGGTTAACAGCCCCCTAACTGATCTTTATGAACTCTAGAGTTTGAGAAGCATTGATCCAGACTTTCTCAGGATTTACATAGTTGACAATGAATGTGATGATAAGAGTCTATTTTGATTCAGGGCTTAGTTTTGCTGGACCTTCATTTTCTGGATTTTTGACTTCTTCTTTGGACTAGATTTGTCAGGGTCTATGTATTAGTTTTCTAGGGCTGCCATAGTAAAATACCACAAGTTATATAGCTTAAATAGCAGAAATTTATTTTCTCACAGTTATGAGAGAGACTAGAAGTCCAAGATCAAGCTGTCAGCAGGGTTGGTTTCCTTTGGAGGCCTCCTCTGTGTATGTGTATTGTCTGTGTCTTAATCTCCTCCTCTTATAAGGATGCCTATCATATTGGATTAGGGCCTGCTCATATGACCTCATTTTACCTTATTTATCTTGAAAGCCTCTGTCTCCAAATTCAACTGCATTCTCAGGTACTGCGGTTAGAACTTCAACATATAAATTTTAGTAGGAAATAATTCAGCTCATAATAGTCTAGATGGATCTCAAAACGTGGTATGAATAAGTGAAAGATGAACACTTGATATCATCTCAAGTTTCTTTCCCCATTCTGGCTTCTGTCCATTAGAAGGAAGTCTACTGCTGATTTGTCTCTTGTCTAAGGCAGCAGAAGGGAAGTAGGGACAATAACAACTTGCTTTTCATTGGCCTGTTTCTCGAAAGATCTATTTCTTTGCTTTAGGCTCAACTGTTATGACTAAGGGTGGCAATTCTCAAAGGGAATCTCAGAAGTAAAAACTCTTGTCAAGGCCAGGTGTGGTGGCTCACACCTATAATCCCAGCACTTCGGGAGGCTGAGGCAGGCAGATCACCTGAGGTTAGGAGTTCAAGACCAGCCTCACTAACATGGTGAAACCCCATCTCTAAAAATAAAAAAAAAATAATAAACTCTTGTCATAATATTAAGAAGACATTCTTTGCCTTTTTTACTGGGTGACATTTGCACTGATTGTTTAGAAGCAATGGCGGCTAAAACTGTTGGTGCTTTAGCATGACTTAACAGAGTAGCACCAAACTATATAGTAATCTTTATAATTTCACTTCTGTGCATTTGCACTGCAGGAAAAATAATGCCTCTTTCATTTAAGAATGCCCTTGATGAAATACCAAAAATTATTAAGTTTGTTAAATCTCAACCCTTGAGTACACATCTCTTTAGTATTCTGTGTGATAAAATGGACAGTATGCATATAGCACTTTTGCTGCATTCAAAGGTTCAGTGACTGTTTTGAGGAGGAGCACTGTGCAATTGAACTGTGAGCTGAACTAGTCTCTTTTTTCATAAAAGACCATTTTATCTTAAAAGAACAAAAGATGAACTATGATTATTTAGATTCAGGTGGCTGGCAGACATGTTTGCAAAAATGAATGAATTAAGTGTATTACTTCAAGGAAGCAACTGACAGTATTTTTTTGTTGCCTATGATAAAATACAAGCTTTCCAGAGAAAATTAGAATTTTAGAAAGCTTGTATCTGTTACTATGAGCTTAATAGCTTACAAGGAGTTGAAGATTTTTTCAGAGAGGTTAGTTATTAACATGTGAATTTTGGGATATTATGTAATGAAATGGGTCAATATCTGGGAATTCTGCGTAAGTCACTGAACCAATGTTTTCAAAATGACCAATGCAAGGTGCTATAAGAGATCTATTCAAAGTGTAAGATAGACCAACACATTTTAATGTAACAGAGTATGAAATGTTCATGATATGATTTCAGATTATATATTGCAACTAACTCTTAAGAAATGACCACTTGTCAAGTTTTGGCATATTATCAGAGAAGAATATCTACAGTTTTCTGAAAGGATCATTACAAATACTCGTTCCTTTTCCAACCTCACATCTGAGTGAGGCTGGATTTTCTTTATTTACTGAAAGCAAAAACCTATCAAAATAGATGAAATCAAAAGCAGGTATGAGAATCTAGCTATCTTCTTTTTAAACTAAACATTAAATAAATTTGCAAAAATGTTAAATATCATCTATCTACTTTTTAAACTAAACATTAAATAAATTTTCAAAAATGTTAAATGTCATCTTCTCACTAGTTTTTTCTGTTTTGGTATATACATAAATATGTTTTTTAACATGTAATGAACTTATTCTTGCTATTTTAAGATGAATTAACAAATATGTGTTTAAAAATTTCTCAACTCCAATTTCTAATGAGGTGAATATCAGTAGATATAACCCATATAAACAAAAGCTCTTTGTGAACTTCAATATTTTTAAAAAGTTTAAATGGACTCTAAGACCAAAACGTTTCAGGACTGCTGACTTAGGAAGACATTTTTCTAACTATGTTGCCACAAATGGTTTAGAGTTAACTTTGATTCATAGTATGCTTAAAAATATATATATTCACTGTGTGAATACTAAATATAGTAAGCTTGACTTGGTTTTTTTCCTTATTGGGAGAAAAATCATACTAATGTTCCATATCAAAATATTCTCATTCATAGCTTAATGCCTGGTTTACCTTTGCTAATCCTAGATCACTTTAGATAATCATGAACAAACTGGAAAAATAAAAGCCCTATATAAGAACTAATGTTTTTGAGAGCTTTTTTCAATGTAACGAAAATATATTTGAATTAACAGATTAAAATCTGCCCTTGGAAATCTTGCCATAAGCATGCTGTTTTCTTCATTCTGCTTGTTTTATTGTGTTCCAATTTATAGGACATTTGTTTCTTTCCTTTCCTTCTCTTTTTTCTTTCTTGCCTCTCCTTTCACCATTTTATTCCTCCTTTCCCTTTCCTTTATTAGAGCTGCAGGCATTTCTTCATGTGCTGCAGTTTTTAGTTTCTGCCAATGTCCTCTAAGAAAAGATGCTGACTTGGTAAATATGAACAAGACATTGCCAAAGTGTAGGTCAGTCTTTGCATTTTCGGCTCTAGGACTTAAATGGTATGTAAATTTCAAGTTTCAACACTGGAGCCTGTGCTGTTTCTAGTCTTAGATTTCTAGAGGCTGGAAGGAAGTGTAGGGGAAAGGATTTTAACTTAAAATTTATACCTATAATAGAAGAAATAACTTCAAAATAAGTTCTACTATTATACTGTGTTTTTCATAGATTTCTTTCTCATTCTTTCTTCTAGTCCAAAAGTCATTCCCGAGTTGGCCTGAAATCAAGCACCAAGCAAAAGGTATGTTTTTTCCTCTGTATTATTCATTATTTTTGGTGAGTACTTTTTTTTTTCTGCTGAAAAGAATGACTTGTCTTTGGGTGGCCGGGACATGCCCAGAAACAAAGTCATTCTTATTCTCATTTGCTTTGCCTTCATAATAGCAAAACTGAAATTGGAGAGAAATCCTTGAAATGAAATATAATTTGAAGGAGACTCTTGAAACCCAGTGACAGAACCTAAGTATTTTCCCATGGCTTACAAGCAATTCTGAAAGCAAGGTCAGAAGATACTGTACTATATCCAGCTCTTTTATTTTCTAAGCACTTCACAGTGAAGGAATGTGTTCCTATCTCAGTTCATATTTTTACTCAACTTTATTCTCTCAGCATTTGTTGTGGAGAATGACCCTCACTTATGACCTGTGATGAATTGGTTAAAACATGAGCTCTGTGAGTCAGAAAGAATTGGTTTCAATTCTTGGTTCTGCCACTTTGCTATGTGACCTTGAACCTATTTGTACTGAGAAGATGATCATGCCCACTAGGGTAGTATATGTTAAGGATAAAATGAGATAATATATGTGAAAACACTTATATCCCAGTACCTGGAACAAAATAGCCTTTTAATAATTTTTAGATTCTATATTTCATTGATAGTTTAGAAATTCAAACAACAGAAAATTTGAAATTTCAAAATATTCTCAAACACACATGAATACATACATACACACTTAAATTATGTTAATTCCTGGTGATACATGGGGCAAGTTTGGAGAAGTTCATGTTTAATTTTAGAGAGGTTCATGTTTACATATTATTCTTGCAGTGTAGAAGTTTGCACTGATGGGAGTACTTGCCTAGCATTTCAGGATAATAGACATAGTAACTCAGAATACCTTTCTTGATGTCAATTTGTCAGAGAAAAAAACACTGCAGAAATTCAAAGCATCTAAGAGGTGATGAAGAGAATTAAGAGAGGCAACGTATGTGGAAGCACCAAACCTGTGCCTGTGTAAACAGTAGCTATTTTTGTTAGAGAAACATACTGATTGGCAAGATGGACAGACCCGGGTTCCCACCCCGCTCCAACACTTATCACATAATAAGAGCTAACATTGATATAGCAAGCCCTATGCTCCAGATACAATAGGAGCATTTTTCTCAGTGACCTAATGAGGTAGGTGTTCCTGTTTCTCAGGGCTTGTCGGGAGAATATTACACCAATAATTGGAACAGAGAATCTAGCTGGTTACCTGGTTGTAATTTTTTTTTTTTTGAAAGAAAGAAAAAGAGAGGAAAGAAAGTGAGAGTGAAAGAAAGAAAAAAAAAGAATGTAAGAGAGAAAGAAAGAGGAAGAGAAAGAGGGAGAGAGAACAGGATTCTTGTTCTACTGCCCAGGCTAGAATGCAGTCTAAAAATGGGTATTAAAAACCTCTTTTATGCCAATAATTGTACTTAACAATGGAGACAG
>CAUYLG010070935.1:0-21958 GCA_963573385.1 Cacajao melanocephalus
CAAACTGACACAAGAACAGAAAACCAAACACCACATGTTCTCACTCATAAGTGGGTATTGAACAATGAGAACACATGGACACAGGGAGGGGAACATCACACACTGCAGTCCTTTGGGGGGTGAGGGACTAGGGGAGGGATAGCAGAGGGTAGGGAGGTTGGGGAGGGATAACATTAGGAGAAATACATAATGTAGGTGATGGGGAGATGGAAGCAGCAAACCATCATGGCATGTGTATACCTATGTAACAATCCTGCAAGATTTCTACATGTACCCCAGAACTTAAAGTAAAATAAATAAATTTTTTTAAAGTCCTACAATATCATTAATGGATTACTACTTTTTAGAGAATTAGGATAGAGGGGCTTATTCAGAAAGCCCTCCAAAGGACTTGACATTTTTGAAGTTAGAGTTTTGGCAAATGCTAAATCTGAAAGACTGCTCAAAGCAAATAGCAGCTTTCAGATTTCCTAATCCTATTGGAGTCTTTAGGGGAGAGGAAAGATGAACTAGTGATGTGTCCTCTGGAAAATAAGATTTTTTAAATGCTATGAAAATCTGAGAATGGCAAGCATGGATATTGTCAAAATTCATCTATATTATATATTTTTGATAAATAGTAACCTAACTACCTACTCTAAAATGATATAAGATAAGGGATATTTTTTACATTATAAATCTTATTTAAGAATTTACATATTTGCTTCTTTGAGACTTCTCCCCCAATCCTGTGCACACTTAGGGTTTTGATACTAGCAATATTTTGTAGATATTACCATTATAAAGAAAGAAAAAGCAGAATTGGAGTTAAAGAAGAGTGACAATAAAATGCCAGACGGAAAATATGATACTCCATATATTCAGATCCTGGAGAAAGGACAGAAAAGGGTACCCTGTACATTTTAAGTAAAATATAATCCATGAGAGTTTCACTAGACAATGATAACTGCTCTTGATGAATCAGTAATTCATTAATCATTATAAATGTCTAATGGATATAATAAATGACTTACACATACTTTTGTTTCTGAGTAAATGGAAAGGTAACACAAATAACAGAAAACTAAAGGGGTTAAGACTGTTTTGCATATTACTGATTATTTCAGTGTGAGTCTTGGAAGGAGTCTTAGAGGGAATCCCGTTTTCTCCATTTAGGCTGACCCAGTTAACCACAGAACCAGAGCTAGATATCAAGACCCCTGGTTTTCAAACTATTGCTTTTTCCACTGTACCATTTTCCCATCTCCCTTGCTTCTAAGAATTCTCAAGGGTTTTCATGAAGTGTCTGACACGCCTCTACTTACTTTGAAAAGAATCAACCTCAAAAAGAAATTCCGAGCTTACCTTATTTACAGAATGTAATAGAAATTGAGTATAACTAGCTAAATGATTCTGACCATAAAATTCACTAAAAGTATTATTATTGGGAAATAGGCCCATTTTTACTGTGTGAGAAATGAGTGAGAACAGACAGTACCCGAAGAGATCTAAAAAAACAGAAACAACTAACCAGCCCAGAAAGTCCCCATGGTGGATTTCTTGGCTTTACCCTTGTTTGTTTGTTTATTTGTTTGTTTGTTTATTGAGACAGGGTCTCACTCTGTCACCCAGGCCATACTGCAGTGGCTCAATCATGGCTCAGTGTAACCTCCACCTCCGTGGGCTCAGGTGATCCTCCCACCTAACCCTCCCAAAGTGCTGGGATTACAGGCATGAACCACTTCGTCTGACCACTTTACCCTTTAAATGTGAAGAAGGAACCTGCTTTCTTCCTACCCACAAATGGCATTCCTGAAAGCAGTGTCACCAGAACTTCCATACAGAAGGGGCATCAGGGAAGTAATGTTTTTGGAAAGGGTGGCTAAGGAATTTGTCTTATATTCCTCGCTCTTCCATCTGTTTAATATGCCCCTCTCTTGAGGGCAAGAACTGAGTCTTTATATCCTTAGAACTGCAGTGCCTAATTTATGTTTGATATTTATAAATCAACAAATGATTTTATAGAGTGATAAGAAGAGTACAATGAGAATAAAACCCTGGGGAAAATTCACATTTGAGGAGCAAGCACAGAAAGAAGATCCAGTAAAAAATATTAGAAAAAAAGAATGGTTTAAAAGATCTATGGACTTGGGAAATCCAGGAGGCCATAAGGTCATGAAAGCCAAAGAAGGAAAGAGTTTGAGGAAGGAAAACATCATCACCAGTTTGAAGTTCAACAGAGAGGTTAAAGACAAAAGTGTGTTCATTAGATTTTGTAAGCCAAATGCAGGAGGATTTTTATTGAGCTGGGAAGGGGGACAGGTGAAAATCAGGATTGCAAACACACTGTTTATACTTAGATTGTATGTTCATTTCAAGTAAAGCGAACTGGTGATGATTATAGGTAGACTCAAGTACCCTCAATACCCCTTCAAGCCACTGCTTGGCATTGCTATTAGTTCTTAACCTTCCAGACCATCTACACAAAGAATAGATACACCTGCATTAGTACATAGTAAATATAGGTCTTCCTCCTATTCAAGAGAGTTGGTTTGTTTTTTATTTTTGCCATGACTTACACTGTTTCATGGACCTGTAGCCCCCAGTGCCCTTCATTCAGCAGTCTTATACCTTGACCTACAGGTCCCTTGAGAAACAAACAAGTTTTGGCCATAAACAAATCCTGGCTACATTATAAAAAAGAAAGCGTTACTGACCAGATTCCAAAAGCCATCAGTCTTGGCTGCTATTGCTTCCTCGGGGTCTTCATATGTGCGGTTATCTCCCTGACAGTCTCTCACTGGGTCCTTGTCCACAATGAATCTGTCCCCAGAGTTTATCTTCTTAACCTTTCTTGGGCACTGGGCTCTCACTCCATTCTTCTTTTAAATCAGTTACCTTCGAATGACTCACTCTTATAAGGCACTTCAAAATCAGCAGAATCTGATAGCCTCAGCTTTCTTGCATTTCATGAAAAGTATCCAGCATTTCACTGATTGATTCACTCAATACACATTTACTGAACATCAAAGGCAAATCAGGCACTGCAATTCTAAGGTTATAAAGACTTGGTTCTTGGCCTCAAGAGAGGGACATATTAAACAGATGGGAGAGCTAAACATATTAAGTGGGTAATCAAAAACAATGCACTCAAGGAGAGGCACAAACCTTAGCAATAGGGGTGTGTGGAGAAGGAGGTGAGGCCATGGGAGAATGTCAGGGAAAGCTTCCTAGAAGAAGTTACTCCTAACCTAAAGATTAAGTAAGTATGAAATAATTATTAGAAAAAAAAAGATATCCAAGCAGGAGGAACTGTTAATCAAGGCTTGGATGCAAGAATCAACACAGGATATATAAAGAATTTCAAATAGTTTCAGTGTTTGTGAACATAAAGTGTTAAGAAAGCGAGTGGCTAGGCAGTCACTAAAGAGTTTTAAACATGGAAGTAACATCAGATTTATGGTCTAGAAAGATCAGTTTGACTAAAGAACAGAGAATGAATTGAGTTATATCAAGTTGAAAGGAAGAAGATAAGTAAGGAGGCTGTAGCTATAATCTATAAATAAATAAATAAATAAAAATAAATAAATAAATAAATAAAAAGGTTACAAGCACCTGAACTAGATAGGGAGAAGATAAATTGCAGAGCTACGTAAGAATCAGAATAATTAAGGACTTCGTGATTAATTGTCCTTGAGGTAAAAAGGCAAGCGTCAAATTAGGATTAGGCTTCTAGCGTTAGGATTTGGTGAATGGCAATATCTCCAACTGGAGCAGACATTAAAGGAAGGAAAGCTGGTCTAGAAGAAGGTTCACGAGTTTAATTTTGACCATGGAATATTTAAATACAGAAGTACAGCACACAATTAGAAATACAGAACCGTTAAATACTAGTTTAAAATATTTCAGTGGATGAGATAACCTAGGGAGATTTTATAGAATGATGAGATGACTACAATGAGAATAAAACCCTGGGGAAATTTCACATTTGAGGAGCCAGCACAGAAAGAAGATCCAGGAAAAAAAAAAAAAAAAAAAACTGGAAAAATAATAGTTTAAAGAGAACTCAGGAAAACCAGGAGACTATAGGGTCATGAAAGTCCAGGACGGAAAGAGTTTGAGGAAGGAAAACATCATCACCAGTTTGAAGTTCAACCGAGAGGTTAAGGACCAAGGGGTGTTCATTAAATTTTGTAAGCCAAATGCAGGAGGATTTTTATTAAATTGAGAAAGGAGACAGGTGAGAATCTGATTGCAGTGGGCAGAATCTATAGAAGGAAGAGCTAAGGGTATATTTGAGAGTTTGGTTGAAAAGGGAAAAGAAGGAGGGATCATAACTATGGGGAAACAGAACTAATGGAGAGAAAAAAGTTAGAAGAGTGCTAATAATTGACAATATAGACATGCAATCAGGGATGGCAGATAAAATGTGACTGTACAGTTTACTGGAGAAGATAATGTCAAGAGCAGAAATGGACTTAATCCATTTAATCCCCTGAAGATGAGTTGAATGTAAGTAAATTTGGGGGAAAGGAGAGGAATCAGAAACAGGAAGTTGCATAAGCTCATGCCCCTTATGAGATGAATCTGAGATTCCAATTGAGGGGAAAGAGGGAGGGACTTGAATGAAGACAAGTAAAGGGATTGATGGAGATACTCCTCTGAGAATTTCTCGGTAGTTTGGAAACAGGAGCTATTAATGCTAGGCCCAGATTAGCAAATAAAGGACCAGGGTGGATGTCCTACTTTCAAACCCATCCCAGCAAGTGATGGTAGCAGACCAGCTATGGTGGGGTTCCGGGTAGAGTGCTGGGGTGAAGAAGGAAAGAGAGGATTACTCTGCCTTCCTCTTTGAAAGGAATATTGGTCCCAGGGAGATAATTAGGTTCAAACTGGCAATGGACAATTAGACCTATTTTTACAGTGATGTTTTCAAAGACCTGCTTTCAGTGGGTGTGTGTGTGTGTGTGTGTGTGTGTGTGTGTGTGTGTGAAAAGCTAACAGCTGAGTTCAATGTTTTAGCCTCTTGTTCGCCTCTCTTTGTTTTGACCCTTTCTCCTTCTTTCCCAGCTTCTCCTGAGTCTCCCACTACTGGATCTAAATTTATTCTGTACTTCTTAATTCCTAGTGTTGGGAAAATAACAGCTTAAATCTTTTTTTTTGTTCTAATGCTAACTGTGTTTAACTGATGTCAGAGAAGAGTATTCGATGTCAGAGAAAGCATTTGAACTTGAATAGCTAAAATCCAGGCATCAGTCTTCAGATGGCTGTTGACTTGGAGCGGCAGCTACAGGATTTTTGCCTCATCCATGATCTGGTCTCTCCTTCACCACAGAAGACAGAAGAAAAAGAAAAACTTTTTACTTAGTAGATCAGATTCCATCACAGAAGGAACAAGTGAGACTGTTTTACTTACACAGTTCTCCCTTCGGAGAATATTTGAAAAATCTGCAATTACCAGTTCTGCTGAATCTCTAGCTGACTCCTCAGTCAGGATCAAGGATAGCCATCACTGTAGAAAAGATTTCTTTATGTCTTAGTTAAAATGCTTTATCAGCCATCCTGGCTCAGTCTAGGGCTGTTCATTATTAAAAATTTCTGGAAATAAGAGAAAAGAATGGAAGCCATCAGAGTTCCTGGGAATTAGTTTCCCCTTTGAAACATATGATCTAGAAACTCCACACATGTAGACTGTATTTCCTTTAGTTAATTAGCTACACTCCTCCTTGAAGCATCCTCTTAGAAAAAGCTGTCAGTCTTATTAGTCAGTAAACATTAATGAACACCTAGCGAGTGGCAGGCTGAGTGTGGGTGCAAGGAATACAAAGGTGAGTGAGACACCAGGGTGCTCTCAAGAAGACAGAGCTGTGCCTGTCACTGTGGCTCCATGGGATGACAACTGTGATGGCAGGATGCTGTGGGTCACCTACATCAGATAGGGACAGCAAGGGAGGGAGGGGGACAATGCTACTATCAGTTTTCTGCTTTGGGAAGCTCATTCGTGCTTGGGGATGTAAGTGGTCCAGGACCAAGTCTCCTAACACTTGGCTAATATTATCTAGGAACATTTACACCTCCAGTCTGGAAACAGCTTGATGAAAATAGATTAAAGAGTCTAAGATCCCCGCATAGGATCTTGTATAAGCAGTTTACAAACTAGATTTTCTTTTACAAACTAAATTTTCTCTGATTATGTCAGCTGACAGGGCATTCAAAGAACCTGGAGGTTATTTTTTGTCACCAGCACCACTGATTGAAGCTCTCAAATCAGTCCTACAATTTCCCCCATGCCTTAGTTTCTCTATTAGGTAAATATGAAGTGACAGTGGAACTACTGCTCTCATGTGCCAGGTAACACACTCTCTCGGCCAATCTCTTCGATGACAGTGGGCTGCATGGACCAGCCTGCACTCCCTGCACTCCTGTAATCTTGTCTCATAGTTCAATCATCTTGTGCTGATCACTAGATGCTGCCATTTTTTGAATTCATGCCAAGGTTTTTATCTCCTTTTGACATTGAAAACTCCGTATTCTATTTATAGTTATCCTGATATATATGAAGAAAATAATTATTGCCTTCTATGTAGCTCAACTTTTGTGTTTACAGAGCCTTAAACATTTAACCACTGCGTTTCATTATAATACCACATATCATTTATTTTCTATCGCTGCTTTCAATTTTTTTTTTTCAGTGAGACAGTCTCGCCCTGTCACCCAGGTGGAGTGCAATGGCATGATCTCGGCTTACTGTAACCTCCATCTCCCAGGTTCAAACAATTCTCCTGCCTCAGCATCCCAAGTAGCTGAGACTACAGACACCTACCACCACACCTGGCTAATTTTTGTGTTTTTTAGTAGAGACAGGGTTTCACCCATGTTGGACCAGGCTGGTCTCAAACTCCTAACTCCAACTGATCTGCCCGCCTCGGCCTCCCAAAGTGGTAGGATTACAGGCATGTGCTTCCATGCCAGGCTGCCCTCAAATAGTTTAATCTTTTCTGAGGATCTTCCTTTCTGTTCAGTGTCTGCAAATTGAATTATCTCATCCCTCCTGCCTTATCAGCTAGTACTTCCCAGTGGTCATTAAGCCCCACTCGCTGGATGATAAACTATCAACAATTAAAATTAAGGGCTTTCATTCCCTTTTGGCTGTGTCAGAGAAATTTATTTTTGCATTCCTAAACAATATTGTTCTATTGGTGAAAATCTACTCTCCACTCTTAATAGATTGCAACTAGTAATAGGCAATTGAGTATTTTCCACTTGAATGTATCCTTATGAAGTGTCTTTAAAAATGGAAAATTGGCTGTCCTATCAGAAACAACTATTTTTCTTGTCTGCAAAATGCTGGAGGGCCCCATTAGGAGACATTCAGTGGTCAGAGGTGTGGTTATGTAATACCCAATTAGATTATGTTGTTCTGATTTAAACCCACTCCATGTTATTAAACAGCATTTGATGAGGTTCAGTACATGCCACCCCAAAATATGACATCTTGGCATTTTGAATATTTTAAGCTGAAGGAATTTGAGAAACAGCAAGTGCAGAGACTTTCCTCTGAAGCAGGTCATAAGACTCCCATGTGAGAGGTGCCTTCCTTATTCCCAGAGAAAAGAGCATCCTCAAAGATGGAGAGACCCCGAGAGGAGTTTAAACAGGCCTGCTACACTTCCCTAGTTTACTACCCTTAAATAGTACTCTTTTGTCCCATCATATTTTTTCATGATTTTCCACTCTTCCCCAAACCTAGCATAAAAATTCTTAGGGTTAACATTTCTTCAGGCCTTCATTCCCTTGTCAAGGCTCCAGTGTCACATGATACTTACGTTAAATAAATGTGTGTGCTTTTCTCTTGTTCGTCTGTCTTTTATTATAAGGGCCCCAACCAAGAATGTTAGGAGAATAGAAGGAAAAGATACTTTCTTCCCCTTCATGTTCTATTACCTGAAATTATTACTGTTCCTTTTCTACTTGATAGACCCATTTTCATGGAAATCTGAATATTATCAAAGGCAGAGTATTTAAGAAGTCTCTCCCATGAGTGTTAATGAGAAAAAGCATCCTTGGAGGATGTGAAGATCTGTTCTTGAAGTTTCATTCAAGGTTAAAGGGGTCAGGATTGCATGGCAGCTCAGTAGTAGATCTACTTATGACTCAATTTATGTTCGCTTTAAAAAATCATTATTAAGAGCTGGAAGAAGCCTTGGAGCTCAGTTCAATTCTTCCCTTTTATAGATGAGGAGCTCAAGCTGCAGCTCTCACCCCAAGTCACAAAGTTTACTAGCTTTCTGCCTGGACAACAGCGTGGTCCTGAATTCCATACTGTGTTGATTAGTCTTACAGAACATCATCTATAGAGCCCTGTAATACTCCATGACAGGACATCAAAGCCATAGAATCAGCTAAATGAACTGAATTATTTTATCTATTTCAACTGTACCATTTGGACATTCTATTTCATGGTACCTATAGAAACATCTAGTTACTTTGATTTATTCAGCACACATATTGAAGACCTACTCTGGGTCAAACATTGTATTCGGTACCTTATTTACTGTCATTAAGCAATATCAAAGTCTCCCTTACATTTACTCAATAGTTTAACTTGGCATATTATAAAAATAATAGCTAACAAAAGTTTCCAATAAGTTTTTCTTCTATGAATTTATCATTTAAGTTACTTGGAGATTAATTTTAAAAAGTTGTGGATTACATATCGTTTTCAAGTTTTGTCATTGCTGTGGGATTTAAAGACACAGATATCATAGAAGAAAGCTCTTTACTATGCACAACTCAGACAATCATGCATCTATAAGTGTGTATCCCTGTATAGCCAGGACACACACCTGTGCCAGTCAGCCAGCCCTTTTTGTCAGTAGCTCACCAAAGCAGGAAGCATGTACAGTGTGGGGGCTCAAACACCCATTTGTTATAAACATCCCATTTGCTTCCACACAGAATTTGAAGAGCAAATAATACTAGACAGATACCACATTTTTTCAATTCTAAAAATGCACATTTTTTCTCATTTTTATCTCTCTGAAGCAGGATGCATCTTAAAATCAAAAGTTTATGGCATTGTTTTATAGGTTAATTGGCAGAATTTTTTTCTTAGTGTTTCACAGAATCGTGTCTTATAATCAAATTTTATGAAATGAACACTAGGGTAACTATAAGGATTTTTTAAAAACAGGTGCAAAATAATTAAAAGTTTAAAAATCTAGGCTAAGTCTAGCTGCTGCAATGGAAATCAAGATTAACTTTAGGTTTTCTAAAAACTAAGGTAGGGTGTCAGTTAAACATGGCAGTCCCTGTGAAACCCAAATAAAAAGACAATGAAGGAATAAAATAGTACACTCCCACCTACACCACCCCCTGCCAAAAAAAAAAAAAAAACCCTAAAGAGACAACTTCAAAGTATTTTCAGAAGACAGAAAACAAGAATGGTAACTGACATGGCAGAGCCAACATAGCAATAATCTTACTGCCTATAAAACGAATACTCATGATCATGATATTACACTGTCATTTTGTAAAGGTATTTCTAGGAGAAATGAAAATTATATGGCCTAGGTAGGAAGAATTTTCTTAAGTACTTAAAGCGTCTTTCTGACCATCCCTTGGGCCATTCCTGGATCTAGAGGGGAAAATTCTGAATTGGGGTGGGGAAGGTGCGAGGGTGAAGGTAGGATACAGGCAAAATAGCTGCATGCCTCATCTTAGTTCAGTAGTCACATAGGTTTCAATCCAATGTAAGTATGAGTTTTGCTATCTTACCTCTAGATATAGCTTTTAAAACTGTCAATAGATTTTATTTAAGTTGGGAAAATTGGAAAGATCTAGTCAATTATACTTTCTATTTCAAAACAGATAATATTCCAAACTTGGGAGGAAGGGCTAACCAGATTCAATCCCAGCAATATCAATATCATACATATGTATATATATATATGTATATATACATACATACGTACATACATATTTATCTATAAATATATGTTTGTGTTCATGTGTGAGTATATATTCCTCCTAAACAAAATGAATTTTTATTTCATATAAAAGTTTTTAAACCTAAAGATGGTTTCCCCTAGTGTCACTCTGATATTGACTGTTTTGCTAGATGTTCTCCCCTGGTTTCATGAACTAGGCCTTTGATAAATGCTAATGGCTGGGCAGGAGATGGATTTTATTTGCCATAATGTAAGGCATATTGAACTGTGGTTCTGTGAGGGGTCACTCTCATTATTACCTTGTATTTTCTGAAAACCATCCCTGTGTCTATTCTGTCCCAAGACTCCTAATGGATTCTGACATCTTTAATAAATGCTTAAACCATCTCCACAGTAATAAAGACTCTTTTTTCCCCCTCAACCATGGAAAAGTGAGAAAAATACACTTGGGTCTGCTTCTCTATGGAAGAACAAAAAAAAAAAATCTAGAAAGAAATTAGTTTATCATCTTTTATTGCGGCATGTACAGAATGTCAGGGAGAATGGAATCCAGGATAAAGAAATGCAGTAAAGCACAATTATTTAAGGTATTTTTCTAAGTCACTTATATTGATTGTGTCCCACATGTCAAGAGAAAGTTACAGGCAGTTAGCTTTTTCAAGAAAGAGGTTTCGGAAAGAGTCACTGATTTATGCCTTAGGATTCACAGTATCATAGACTTGTTCTGAAAAGGCTTTCTCCAGGCGTGGGTAACTCCTAGAGAGTCCCCTGCTTAGCTGCCCTGTGATGGGCCTGCTTCTGTTATAATCCTTATCATTATCCTTCCCTCTTCAGAAGGTGTTTGAACACTGAGATGTCCCATCAGGATAAATGGATTTTGCCTTTACTGCTTGCTACATCCATACTTCCCCTCTCCAGCCAGGGTATCCCCTGCCTTTAGCTGTGGGTTCCAGGCCCCATGTAGCCAGACAAGAGTGTTCTGAGGATCAAATAAGGCATCTGAAAAAAACTTAAAGCCTTACATGGTTTGATATTTTAGTGTATAGTATTACATTATATTATATCATGGCATATCAAATTATTTTATATTAAGATCTCCTGTACTGTACTCTTGACCTTGCTTCAGCTTTCCTGGTGTCCAGTCTTGAGCACTGGTGGAGCCTGCTCACCTGTGCACGCACCCTTTGACAGTATCCCTCTACCCCCAACCAGTAAGGACCACTCTACCCCTTAATGTCTTCACTCTAAATTCTAGATGTGGGCCTGAAAACAGTTAGAAATGATAGATGAACAGGCCAGCAGATAAAGTCAAATTCAACCGAGATACAACTCACTTGTATCAAGAGTGGTCAGACCATACTTGACTACTTCTAAAATTAAGGTAAAATTATATTTTAAATCTCCTCATTTGATTTTAGGGCCTTGCCCACCAGTTTTCGGGAACATCCTATTGTCTGGTCAAGTGTTTGAAGATGTTAGATACTGCATTTTAGAAGCATTTGAGAGCCCTAATGGATCTTAGCTTATTGTACATATCATACTGCTTATGTTGCCCCATTTTCTTAAAAATCTTTTAAATCTTGCTTTGTTATTTAATTGTAGTATTCAAGGGAAATCTATATGCTACTGGAAGGCAATATGCTTTATTCTGTTTTTTAGTTTAGATTCGGGAATACATGTACAGATTTGTTGCATGGATATATTTTATAATGCTAGGGTTTGGGCTTCTATTGAGCCCATCACCAAAATAGTGAACATAGTACCCAACAGGTACGTTTTCAAATCTTACCCTGCTTCCTCCCTCCTGTCTTTTGGAATCCCCAGTGTCTGCTATTTCAGTCTTTATGTCCAGGGATACCCAATATTTAGCTCCCATTTACAAGTGAGAACATGTGGTATTGGGTTTTCTGTTTCTGCGTTAATTTGCTTAGAATAATGGCCCACGGCTCTATCCATGTTGCAGCAGAGAATGTGGTTTCATGCTTTTTTATGACTGCCTAGTAATCCAGGGAGATATGTACCACATTTTTAAATCCAGTCCACCATTGATGAGCTGCCCCACTTCCTAAAGGCCCAGATAAATTGGCCAGTCAGTGAATTAGCCATTGTTATTTTCATTATTATTGAGCACTTTCTTTCTATTTTGTAGATAACATCTATAGATTTTATTTAAGTTGGGAAAATTTGAAAGATCTAGTCAATTATACTTTCTATTTCAAAACAGATAATATTTCATAATTGAGAAGGAGGACTAAGCAGATTCAATCCCAGCAATATCAATATCATACATATATATGTATATATGTATATATGCATACATATACATACACACATATACATATATCTACAAAATATAAAGATTACTATATTTAGAGATAAGCTACACAAGCTGAGATTAGACCTCTAGTGAGAAAACTGAGCCCAACCCATAATATTACGCTATAAACCAATACAGTAATTACTGAGCACCCATCATGAACAAAGGACTGTGCTAGCATTTAACACAGCAGTGAGTTCAGACAGAGTTTCTGTACTCTTAGAGCTGACTGCAGAGCTAAACCTAGAGCTAGAGCTTGTTCCCGTGGCATGTTACAGCTCTTGGAGGTTGAGGTTTAAGTCTCCCTGCTAGCTGATTGCAAGACTTATGAACTCAAAATTTAACTCTTCATAATGGGATAGTTACTGAAATCGTTAGCTATTGACTATGTTATGAATGTAAGGCCTTTCAATGTTCTGCCCTTGGTTGAACAGGTGAAATGCCTTCCAGTGTATTTGCAGAGACCCTCAGGAGATTATAGAAATTAAAATACTCATCTTTAGTCAAAATATTTTCTGAACATGTTTTCATGCTTAATGAACTTCTTTCAGCTGACCAGTCAGGTTCCCTCTGGAATGTTGACGTATGTAACACTGATATATGTAATTACTGTGACTATTTGTAAAGGCCCAGGAGTACAGTCTATCACAGGTGATAACTGAAGTACATGTTATTTTTTCTTACGAAGATTTTCAAATGCAAGAAAAGTTTAAAGAATTGTATGGTGATCACCCATGTACATGCCACCTAGATTCTAGAATTGTTAACAAATCTGTGCTTTAACAGGTATCTTTTCTTTCTTTCTTTCCAGTCATCAAACCATCTTATTGTTTTATATATTTCAAAATGAATGGCAGACATCAGTGGCCTTCATGCCTAACCACTTCAGCATGCATATCATTAACTAGAGTTCAATATTTCATTATAATGTAATGCACAACTCTTAGGCATATCGTTCGATGAATTTTGACAAATTGGCATGCCCCTGTAACTCAAACATCTATAAAGATAGAGAACATTTCTGTCACCCCAGAAAATTCCTCGTACTCGTTGCAGTCAATCCCCACCCCTACCCTCAGCAACTAGTGTTGATTTTTTCCACTATAGATTAAATTTGCCTGCTCTAAAACTCCATATACATAGTTCTCTTTTATGTAATGCTTCTTTTACTCAGCATAATTTTTTAGATCCATTTATGTTGTTGCATGTATCATAATTATTTTATCTTGAGTAATAGTCCAATTTATGAATGTACCATTTTTAATCCATTCTCTTGCTGATGGACATTTCGGTTATTTTCAGTTTATAAATATTATTAGTAAAGCTGCTATGAACATCCTTATACAAGTCTTTTTGTGGATTTGTTCCATTTCCCTATAGTAAGAAGCTAGGAATGGTATTACCAGATGGCAGGGTGGCTGTATATTTAGTTTTATAAGAAACTTCTAGAATGTTTTCCAAAGTGATTGATCCATGTTACACTCCCCTCAGCAGTGTATGAGAGTTCCAGTTGCCCTATATCTTTGCCAAAATTTGGTATTGTCCAGTCTTTTTTATTTTAGCCATTCTGAGAATGTGTAGTAATATCTCACTGTGTTGTTTTAAAATCCTCGAAGATGAATAATGTTAAGCACTTTTTCATGTGTTTATTGCCCGTTCAAACATCTTCTTTTGTGAAGGTTTGTTCACATTTTTATTGACTTTTTTTTTTTTTGCCAAGCATATTTTTACGTTTTCTGGGTACAAGTTTTTGTTAGATATATGTTTTGGAAATATTTTCTCCTATTATACGACTGGCCTTTTTATAAAAAGAAAATAGGAGAAAATATTTTCAAAACGTATATCTATCAAAAGATATATTATCTTTATTAATAGTGTAGTTTGAGGAACAGAGTTTTTTAATTTTAAGGTGGATTAATTTATCAATTTCTTATTTTATGCCTATTATTCACTGCGTCCTAAGAAACCTTTCTTGCCATCAGGTTGTGGATGTGTTTTCCTGTGTACTTTTGTAGCTTTATTGTTTTACCTTTTACATGCAAGTCTATAATGTATCTCAAATTAACTTTTGTATATGGTGATATTTACTTTTTCCATATAGATATCCAGTCATTCTAGCACTATTTGTTGCAAACACTTTCTTTTCCCGTTGAATTATTTTGGCATGTCTGTCAAGACAGTATATAACCATATGTATGTGGGTTTGTATTTCAGCCCTCTATTGTGTTTCATTAATCAATTTGTCTATTCTTATACCAGCACCATATTGTCTTGATTGATGTAGCTTGATAACAGATATTAAATTCAAGTTCTAAAGTCCTTTAACTTTCTTCTTATGACTTTGGATAGTCTAGCTACTTTTCATTTTTATATACTTTTAAAAATAAGCTTACTCATTTTTATCAGAAAGTCTTTATGGTATTATTATTATTAGGACTGGATTGAATATATGACTGATTTCAGGAAAACCGATAACTATACTAAATCTTCCAATTCAAGAATTTGGCATATCACCCCATTTATTTAGTGTTCTTGAATTTCTGTCAGCAATTCTTTATAGTTTTTAGTGGAGATATCTGTGCATCTTTTAAAAATTTACTCCTTTTTTTCAAGTTCTTTTTTTAAAATGTTTTTCAACACTATTATTAATAAAATTGTTGTGTAACTTCATTTTCTAATTGTTTGCTGCTAGTATACAGAAGTGCTCTTGGTTTTTGTTTGTGGATCTTGTATCTTGCCAACTTGCTAAATTCACTTATGAATTCTAATACATATGTTTAGAATTCTTCAGTATTTTCTACTTAAATAGTTATGTCATTTGTAAATGGAAACAGTCTTTGTCTTTCTTTTCTATCTGTTTGCCTTTTATTTGCTTTTCTTGCCTTATTGCACAGACCAGGATCTCCAGGAAAATGTTGAATATGAGTATTAAGTGTACACATTCTTTGTTTTCCTGATTATAGGGGGGAAGTATCAATATCTCACCATTGCATATAATGTTAGATACTCTTTACTAGGTTAAGTAAGTTTCCTTCTATTTTTATTTTATTAGTATCTGTTTTTGAATGGGTGTTGAATTTTGTCAAATACCTTTTCTGCATCCACTGAGATTATATTTCTTTTTTAGTATGTTAATATGGTGAATGACACTAATTTTAAATGTTATGCCAGTGTTGCATTCCTGAAATAAGCTCTATATGGTTATTATAATGTATTATCTTTTTAATATATTATTTGAATCAGTTTGCTAATATTTTGCTAAGGATTTTTGCATTTAGTATGTATCATTTTTTAATAATACTTAAAATCACAGACTACCTGGTCTGGCACTTCTGGAAACATTTCAGAAAGTATCTGAATACATGAAATTTTAAAATACTGTCAAAATAGACTTCTCCAAACCAAAACATTGTGAACATCCATGTGGCCCTTCAGTAAAGCAGCAAATAGAAAACAGAGATCACTTGCTTCATCTTTATTAGAGAAGTTTTACCATAATTTCATTCCATTTCCTAGAAATTAACTAAAATATCATCTAAATGTAACCAACCAATAAGCTATTCTCCAAGAGTAGACTTCAGGTTTTTTTGTTTTTTTTGTTTGTTTGTTTGTTTTTAGACTTTTTTTTAGACTTCAGTTGTTATATGTCAAACTGGAAGACTACCAAATGAATAAAGTCTCACTGAGTTTTTAGTGTAGAATCTTGAATATTTAGAAAGACTGCATTTTGTTAATAAAAA
Organism: Cacajao melanocephalus; assembly: GCA_963573385.1. Classification (NCBI taxonomy): domain Eukaryota; kingdom Metazoa; phylum Chordata; class Mammalia; order Primates; family Pitheciidae; genus Cacajao; species Cacajao melanocephalus. The sequence continues at coordinate 15,987 of CAUYLG010070935.1, forward strand.
ATGCTCATATTACCACTTCAAAAAAAGTAGTAAAACCCAGAAGTCATCGAACTAAAAGAATCAGTGGACAATAGTCCTTAAGAGAAGGAACTCACTGGTCATAGTGGTCTACAGAGTAAACAGAAGTCAGCATAGTAGTTCAGTGAACTCGACTAAGAACTGTTTAAATCCACTGAAAACCAAGATAGGCAGCATTTGTAGGTATGTTTTTTTGTTTTATGTTTACATATGTTTTACATTTATGCTGAAGCCTCGTGTACATTCATTAAGGGTGGTAATCAGTTACACTGCAGTCCCTCCATGGCACCTAAACCTTGTGGTTCTCTGCCATGATTGACACTTTTCCCCCTTTGTGTCCTCTGTCCTTCTCCCTGCTCCCAGCACACTTACATAATCTTCTACCTGTCCTCCTTTTCCTCTTCCAACTGTCTGCCCTCTAGCTCCACTGTGCATGGGCCTGTCACAGCCTTTTGTGGTACCTGGTGACTCCCACAAGGGCCAGTTTGCTTAGAGGTATGCCAAGGGCTAAAAGGACTTCACTCAAGAAAACCTCCTTTTAACCAATTCTTTGATCCTTTAAAGAGAAAGTTTGACATTTACCATCGCAAGTATTATTTTTGTCAAGATCTGCACAGGGCTCTTCAGCATTCACCATCATTCCCTCCATCACTTTTATCCACAGCCACTTTCTTTGACTGTAATGCAGCTAATGATGAAAGTGGAATAAGGCACTGAAAACACACACACACACACACACACACACACACACACACACACACACACACACAGCCTTGTCCCCAGTAAATGTTGAAGAGAACAGAAGCCTTTGCATGGTAAGGATTTTGGCAGGCTATACTGCTCTAAGTTTATTTGTTGATAACTTTTTCTGCCTTTAAGTCATTGTGTTTTCCCAAGTGAAGAACCTTTGGCTGAGCCCTGGAAATATACATGCTTCACAGAAATGAAAAGTTATTAAACCAAGACTACAGGGGAATGCAGAGGAATGTTCTGTTTGTAATTCTGGGGCAAATGCTTTAGAATGCACTTTTGAAAGCTTAACAAAGTTACTTAAAATCATGCAGGGATTTTAAAAATCTGGTCCCTGAGGATTTCATTTATCTTTTAAATCTAGTTGCTGCAAAATACTGATAATGCACAAATTCTCCAAGACGTTAAATCTGCAGCTAACAGTGGCTTGCTGAATTAATCAAATTACCTTAAAGTGAATGCAGTCAGTGAGAAAAGTTTAATGATATTCAAAACTTTCATGATAGTAATTACAGTTGAAGAGGGTCAATCAGTTGAGAATTATGTGAAAAAATGAATAGAATAAAAATCTGAATTAGGATATCAGAACATCCATAAATTGTGGGGAAAGTGAATCATGAAAATAAAATTCACTTATGTTCATTTAGAAGGAGGAAATAAAAGAAAGTGTGTAGGAATTTGAGCCAAAGGTAAATTTAAGGATGGGGCATTTCTACTGGAGTAAGAGAAAGAGGAGTTAAGGATGGTTGAGAAAGCAAGTTGGAGATGATAGGCCATTATTTCTTCTTATATACCAGCTTCTCCCATTTTAATGTGCTAAAAACAGCTATTAGATTTCACCTGTTCCTTCCACCCACAAATTTCTTCTCCCTGACATCGTCTGTGTGCATATCTTTAATTTTTCCTCCATATTTTTGAACAAAGATCTTACAGTCTATGAAGTATGTTTACTGTTTGAAAAGTAATTGATTGTTCAAAGCATTACAAAATAGGAAGCTGAGAACACTTACAATAAAATACGTTTTTTTTTCTATTACTTTTCACCTTACACAGATCCCCTTTCTTGAAAGTTGGCAAGGTATTGGATTTTTTTTAATCAATTTACTTTATATATTTTTTAAAGATTTCTAGTGTGTGAGAACATCTTTCATATTTCAAAATTAGCATTGTCTACACACTGCATTTTTTATAGAAGGCAGCCACAACAGATGGTGCAGTGACTTTTTAAAAATGATTGACTCAACAAGCAGGTGTATGTCTTCTGTGTGCAATGTCATGCCAATGTTTTATAAAGCCCCTTCTGGCAAAGCACATTAACACAGTCTGTAGGCCCCCAGTAAGTCAAATGCTGGAAGACTACTGGAAAAGTCAGTAGAGATTTCTGGGAGCCTATGAAATGTTGAAAAGACCCTTCTTCCAAATGTACCTGTTGAAAGATTATTTATCATTTTTCTCCATTTCAGAGGCATAAAATACAAACTTATTGTGTATAAGTGAAAAGCAAAGAGACAAAGAAAAATTCCTTCCATTGTTATGCCAAAAATAATAAAGAGAAAAATGCTCATTGAGTTATTCATTCATTCATTTAGCCTGTTTTTATTGAGCATTTATCTTGTTACTGGCACTATGATATGTGCTTGAGCTACAGAAATGAATGTAAGAAGAGATATCTTTGTAAGCCAACAAATGCAATGGTGTATTATGGGTGCCATGATGGAAGGATGTACAGGGCGTAAAGATGAGGTTAGAGACATTTCCAAAGTTGTATTATAAGACAAGCGCATGTTCACCTGCGTGGCAAGGGAAAGAAGGCAAAGGAGATTGGTGCAAAGGCAGCCTAGAGTACCATGAAATGGCCCAATTGTGGAAACTACAAGTAGCTAAATTTAGCCAAACAGTCAAGTCACTGGGAATATGACCAGTTGGAGAAATAGATAGGTCCTGGATCATAGAAGCCCTCTTAAACTCTGTCAAGGTGTGTAGACTTTATCCATGGGCATTTGGGAGTCCTGAAGGTTTTAAGCAGAGGAGTCATAAAATCTGATTTAATAGTAGTATGAAGCAGAACTTATAAATTATAAAGTAAAATGTGTTAAAATATTTACTAGAAATTAAACATTTAGCAATTAACAAGAAAGTTATCTGGGTGACATGATGGCAGATTGTCACAGCACCATGGTCTGCTTTTCCCGCTAGTTCAATCATCTTCCCCTGAGAGCCCCTATTGCTTCTCCACCACCCTGCTCAAAAAATTTATTCATTGATTCAATAAATGTTCACATGCCAAGCTCTATTATGGGCCCTAGAGATAGTGAGATAAAAAGTACTCATGGTAGGCCAGATACAGTGGCTCATGCCTATAATCTCAGCACTTTGGGAGGTGAATGCAGGAGGATTGCTTGAGCTCAGGAGTTCAAGACCAGCCTGGGAAACATAGAGATTCCCGTCTCTACAAAAAAAATTTAAAAAACTAGCAGGGAATGGTAGTACACACCTGTCGTCCTAGCTACTCAGAAGGATGAGGTGGGAGGATCACTTGAGCCAGGGAGGTCGATGCTGCAGTGAGCCATGACCGAGCCACTGCACTCCAGCCTGGGCAACAGAGTGAGACCCTGTCTCAAATAATAACTTATGGTTCCTTGTGCCCATTGTGTTCACTGGAGCCATGATGTCGAATGTCTCTGGAGCCAGACGTGATCCTTGAAGAATCACAATCTCATTCCTCCTCGTGCAGCCACATCCCACTTTTCCCGAAGCCAAACTCATTTTTGTACTCATCATCTTCATGTGCCAACAGAAGGGTGCCGAGATGCACTAGGCACAGCAACTAATAACCAGTTCCATTTTGAGAATTGCTATGAAAGGGAGTGAGAGGACTCCTAATGGTCTACCAGGGAATTGGTGCTTCAAAACCCAGTTTAAAAATTTTTAAAGTTGACTTTGCTTTTCACAAGGTTGCTGTTACTGAATTTGCAAAATGTTCTGTGTATTACTGTCACTCAAGGAATCAAAAACTTCAGATGGCAATGACGAACTATTAGGTGTACATGTTAATTACTGTTTTGATAGTTAGAAAAACCACCACTCAAGCATATCTAAGAGCACAGTCATTATTACACAAGCCACTGCCTCACTTATTATTCAGGAAAACTGAAACTCACAAAATGTGATGTGAAGGTAAGAGGAGTCATTGAACCTAAAGAAAAGTCATTTTGTTATGTTTTTCTGTTTCAAGCCTTCTCATATACAGTAAAACAAACTAATACAGAAAATCCTTGACTTCCTAACAACTATTTCATAATTGCTTTTGTAAATAAAACTGGAAACAAAGATATACTATCTGTAGCAGGGAGGGGTCTTATATTTTGGCCTACATTTAATATGGGTCATTCACCACAGTTCTGGACTGCCGTTGGATCTGTTATCTGTACTACATATGCCTAAATTCCTACCCAGTGGTGTAACTTTTCCTTGTAAGCTTTCAGTTTCTGGGGAACTTTAAAAATCTCTTGCCTAATTCCTGAGGTTGAGTTGTTGTGGTGACATGATTCCTTAGAAATTGATTCTTAGTAGAATGAAGCAATTCCCAATAAGCTTCCATGCTGTCCCCTCATAATAAAGGGAAGCTTCTCTTTGAAGATGCTGTGGAACTCACAATAGACCTTCCAGCAGCAAAAACTGCAATCATAACCTTGAAGATTGCAGGGCAACCTCATCAACTTTGGGAAAAGGCTAAGCAGCATGTGCTGTTACATCCTTAATTAAACAAATGTTTACTGAGAGCCTACTGTGTGGCAGGCACTGTTCCATGGGCTATTTTCTGCACCTGGCCGCTCCCTGACCCCACCCCACCTAGTCATTTTTCAGATCTCTGTCTAAACATCAAGGAAGACTTCCCTCAAATTAATAAATCCTAGATAGGTGCTCTCATAACCCTCTGCACCTCTCCTTTGAAAACACTTAACACAATTAAAATTTTCTAATTATTTTTGTAACTTGAGAGAGAAAAAGTCTGTCTTCCCCATAAGCTTTGTGTTGATCAGGATCATTTCTCTCTTTTTACAGTTACTAGCACAGAAACTAATTGGGACATAAGGAGGAATAATGAAATGTAAAGAGTGAAAACAGAAATTGTATTTTGTAATTAATATATTGTATGTATAACATTGTAACAAGTAACAGCCTGGCCTGAGGCATATCATTAGATTCTTAGTCATGTGAACAATCAGAATTCTCGAATGCTGGGTAATGTGAACATCTTTGATAAAAGCTGAAAGTGTCTAATAGTTTTTGAATGGAATACTCCATCCAAGGGCCCCTCTGCAAGCACGCATGGAGATAACTTCAAACCATGGGAAAGGTTGTGTATCTGATGGTCCAGCAGATAGTCTGAAGCAAGCCCTTCATAGGCTTCCCTGTCACTGGAGGCAAGAACTCTCTGTCCAGATGCAGTGGTACTGCACTCTTTTAATTTTTATCACATGGGATGCAGTCACCCTGCCTCAGACCTTCTTATGGCTCCTAAAGATGTGTTTATTAAAAGGCATCAATGAAGAGCTTCCCTGTGAACTCCAAGTCCAGTCCAAGACATGTCTAAATAGAGAGAATTTACTTGTTGAGACAAATCACACAAGTCTTCCTCAGAAGCAGAAACATCTTCTTCAAATACTTTCCTCCATTTGTGAAGATTTGTATAAATCTCTTAGTATGATTTATTGATGGTTAACAAGTCTAAATGGGAGAGAGATCCAAGATGGCGGATTAACAACAGCTCAGGATTGTAGCTCCCAGTGAAAGCGCAGAGAGCGAGTGGATGCCGCACTTTCAGACGAATTTTTGTTGCCCACAGACTAGGAGATTCCTGGCAGAGGAGCCACACGGGTCGCCAGCGCGACTTTTTTGGCCAGCGCAGCTATTTTGCCGGCGCCCCAGCACGGCGCTTCTCGGCGCGGAGTATACAGGACGACTCTGGCTCGGCTGGTCCCATCCCCACAAGGAGAACAGCAATTGGAAGCGCTGAGGACTGAGAGTTTCACAGTAAGCACAGCTGAACCGGGAAGGTCCAGCTGTGCGGGGAAGGGGCGACCGCCAAAGGAAAACTAAGAAACAGAAAAAACTTCATCACCGGGCAGAGAGATCCAAAATGGCCGATTAACAACAGCTCAGGATTGTAGCTCCCAGTGAAAGCACAGAGAGCGAGTGGG
>CAUYLG010070938.1:0-15891 GCA_963573385.1 Cacajao melanocephalus
TGCTTTTGGTGTTTTAGTCACGAAGTCCTTGCCTGTGCCTATAGACATATAGAAGATATTTAAATGACAACATGAGTTTGAATATAAGGTCAGCAGAGCATTTTCTAGAATGGAATTATTTCATCCCTAGAAATGGGCTTGGAAACCACCTACTCTAAGTGCATTGTTGTACAAATTGGGAATTGATAGCCTATAACCATTTAGGGTAGCCTTGTCAGCCTGTCCTGGTGGAGCCCTATATCCCTGTGTATTCTTGAAGGAGACTTAATTTGTAGCATAACTCTACCTTTTTTTTCCCTCTCCAGATGTCAGACAGCTTTCGTTTCCCCTAATTCCTAAGTTAATTAGCTACAGTTGTTCTTTTGACTTGGAAATAGGCTGAGATATTTGAAAGGATTCCCTCAAGGTCACATCAGAGGAACATAAACGTACTGGGATATGGACCTAGGTGTATCTGACCCCAGAGACTATGGTTTTTTGAAAGCAGTTTAAACATTTTTTTTATTTACATACAGAAAAATGTACTCACTTTGGTATACGGTTCTGAGTTTTGACAAACGTCTAAAGTCCTAACACCACCGCTGCTATTAAGAGGCAGAACAGTTCTGTTACATAAAATCATTCTCTCATGCTTACCCTTGGGGGTCAACTGTGTTCCACTCTTGAAGCCCAGGGGACTGTTCATCTGTTCTTTATTCCTATAGTTTTACCTTTTTCATGTCATACAAATGGAATGATACAATATGTAACCTTTTGAATCTGGCTTCTTTCACTTAGCTTTTTGTATTTGAAAACCATTAATGATATTGCTTATATCAGTAAGTTGGTTCCTTTTTATTGCTGAGTAGTATTCTGGTATTCTGTTTCAGGGATGCACTGCAAAGGGATACAAGTCTATCCCTTTATCTGCTGAAAAGCATTCAGATGGCTTCCACTTCTGGTAATTAAAATGAACCTGCTATAAACATTTGCACACAGGAGTGGGATTGCTAGGTTCATCAAGTATGTGTTTACATTATAAGAAATTGTCAGACTGCTTCCCACGTGACTGATAGTTTTGCATTTCCACTTGCAATGTATGAGAATTTGGGTGTACTTTCTCACCAGCACTCGGAATTCTCAGTTGTTTTTTGATATTTTTATTTGCACTTTTTTGATGAGTGTGTGGCAGGATCTCATTGTGTTTTTTAATTTGTTTTCCATAATGACTAATGATGTTGAACATCATTTTACATGCTTATTCACTATCTGTGTATCTTTGGTTAAGTGTGCGATAACATCTTTTGCCTATTTTTATTGGATTGTTTGAATTTTGAGAATTTGTATATGCTTATAAATTATGGGTATAAGTTGTTTGCCAGTTACATGATTTGCAAATATGTTCTGCCAGCCTGTAGTTTTTATTTTCACTTCCTTAATAGTGTATTTCCTAAAGAAAAAGCTTTTAAATTCTGTTGAGGTCCAATTTATCATTTTTTATTGATTATATTTTTAGGTTTGTATCTAAGAAGTCTTTGCTGAACCCAAAGTCAGAGAATGTCTTCTGTTTTTCTCTTAAGGTGTTATAGTATTACATTTTACACTTAAGTCGATGACACATCTGGAATTAAATTTTATATACAATGTGAAGTATGGGTCAAATGTTTTAATCTACATATCCACTTAACTACTTGTATGTTGATGTTCCATTTGAATCAAACCATTTGTTATATGATAACATTATGCTTTCTCCTGTCTACTGCCTTTGTACCTTTGTCAGAAATCAATTGAACATACTGGTTCATAGGCGTATTTTTGAACTCTTCTATTTTAGACCCTATGTTTCTAACAATACAACCACACTGTGGTAGTGTTAGTGAGTCTTGAAATATTACCACACTATGGTATTATTAGTAAGTCTTGAAATCAGATTGTGTGACTTTCCCAGCTTTGTTTTCCCTTTCAAAGTTGTTTTGGCTATTCTCTTTTTTTTTCCTATATAAATTTTTGGAATCACCTTGTCAACATCTCCAAAAAAAATTGTGATAGGATTTGAAATGAAATGAATAGCATTTGAGATGAAATGAAATAGCATTTCATCTCTAGGTCAATTTAGGGGGTATGGACAGCTTAACCATATTCACTCTGTGAGGCCAGAAACATCTCTCTCTGTTTACTGAAGGTCTTTGTACTTTTGGCTGCAGGTGTGTGTGTGTGTGTGTGTGTGTGTGTGTGTACATGCGTGCTACTTTAAGGAGGACAAGAGGAAAAAGAAAAATAACCAAGAAACTCACACATATAGTAGCATTTCTCACATTTTGATTCTTTCCTCCGTCCTTTGCATAGTCCTCAGGTAGTTGAGGTTTTACTCCTTCCAGAATTTTTAGTTATAATTAGTGGAAGAAATAGCCTGTAATGGGCTTATTTTACCTTGTTTGGTATTAAAAATCAATTGGCTTTAGTTTTAATTATGTAAATCCTTCTTTGGTGGTGATGACATGGATCAAAGAGCACCCAGAAGTGGTTTATTTGGGGTTTTTCGGTTTGAGTAAAGTAACTCTGAGACAACCTCCGAAGGAGTAAAGTAACTCTGAGACACCCTCCGAAGGAGGAGTTGTCAAATGTAAAGGAGAGCCTTGCAATATTAAAGTACAAAGGATTTATCTCAGGTGGGCAGGAGCCTAGGGGAAAGGGCAGAAAACAGGACCATGTTTTCTTTTGATATGCGCTAACATTTAGTTAGAATCAGGAGCTTCTTCCTTTCTTGACAGTGTCATGATGCATATTTGAAAATAAATGAAATGAAAATTGATGTGACAGTGTTCAAAGTTACCAGGGCCTGTCTGAGAGCATTTTTTAGCAGACACTGCCTTGCTGACAAATAACAGAAGTTAGCATGTGATAGAGGGTCTCACAATATTGCCATTTATTTAGCCCAAAAGATAATACAATTTCCTGTGTCCAAACACATCTCAACTGATTGATGAACTTTAGCACCTTCCAAACAGTATTATTTCTCCTAACTCTCAAGAGGGCTTATCAAAGAAGTGTAAGTAGCTTTCTCTTCTTACAGAGATAATAGTCAAAATTTCCATTTCAAGAATTGGAAATCACTAAATGTATTCTTCCCAGCAGAATATTATTGCATGTTTTATTTTTTATGCCCTATTTTTAGATTATTTGTAACATAGGCACACACAAAAATATATATCTAATCCTTTTTTTGTTTTCTAGTTATATAGTTCATGAATCTTCATCATGCTTTTATTATAAATTAACATGGTCCTTTAGAGATCCTCAGACTAATTCTTCACTAAAGCAAACTGCTACAGAACAGTCCAGAATGCTAACTACAGTAACCCACTAAAGTTAATTTCACCAACAACTATTTGATACATGTTTAGGATATTGATATATCTTTTGTTAGGATAGATGTTTGACTGTAAAATTAGAAGGTTCTACACTGACTTCTGAGTGAGGTCAATATGTGTGTATTTTCTAAGCCAGAGAAAATATTTAAATATTTTTACAACAGGTTACATTGTTCCTATGAAAACTGTTCAATGTTATAGCAGATAATATGAGTCATATTTTAAAATGATATAACCAAATTAAGATGTATAACTCTCAACAAAGGTTAGAAAAATGCAAGACTTCACTGAAATTGAAGTATATATCTTATACACAAAATCATGCAGATTCGTGCAGAAATCCACTAGGCATACTTTACTGGAGGTGTATTCTTTCATTCATTCATTATTGAGCCCTTGGCACTGCTCTAGCCTCTCAGGTTGCAGAGATAATTAATACATGATTCTAGTTTTTTAAAAACCCTCAAGTAGGACATTGTGAACTGTTTTTAAAATAGAATTGTAATTATGCTTTTCAAATGAATATTTGGACCTTCACTTAGTCATTCAGATGAGAGTGAGAGAGCAATTACATTGTACCCATAGGCTTCTAATGGATAAAATATGTCACTTATAAATGCTTCATTCATAGTATATAGCTTTTTGTAGTTTACAAATTGCATTTGAGTTGTACATTTAATTTTCATAATAACTTTCTGATTAGATCAGGCATGTATTAAAAGCCCCGTTTATATTTAATGGAACTGAAACTAAAAGAAGTTATGTACATTTATCTCCTGGAAGCTGAATTGGGAAATAATAGAATTGGTACGCCAAGGGCAGTGCTCACTTTACAGCAGCCAGCCCACTGTGTCTAAAAGTTAGAGCCCAGCCTGCTTGTCCATAATGCTGGGATTGAAATTCTCATGATAAACTCACTGAGTTAATATTGTTTAGATAGCTGAGAAGCTTACATTAGCCTCAGTGTAAATGTCATCTTTTCTGGGAAACACACCTTGATTAGGCTAGACTGATTAGGATACTTATTTACAAACTCTTGCAATTACTACCATAATAAGTTAGCCACTTTGTAACAATCTATGTTAAATATGCATAACCTTCTAAAATTTCATGGGGCTGATATTCTTGACTGCTGTATTTCTACTCTCCCTATGTATCACTCGCTCAAACAAGCAGCTCTTACTGGTTGTTCAAATATTCCCAGCCTGTCTATTTATCTTAGGACCTCTGCAGATTCCCCTCTGCTCAGCGTGTTCTTTTCCTAAGAGCCAGTGGTCTGGGCTCCTTCTCTGGTCTCTGCACAATGCCAACTCCTAAGAGAAGCTTTTCATCATCATTCCAGTTAGAAATTTTGCATCTTGATTTATTTACTTCATGAGATGTAGCATTATTCGACATGATTCTGTTGATTTATCTATGCTTTGTTTTTAAATTCCCTGAGAGCAGGCATTTAATCTGTCATCCCAGCACCTCAATGGTTCTTGTCAAATGCTGGATACACATTATATATTTAATGAATGAATGAATGAATGGAAGAATGAATTGATGAATTGTTAGGTTTGGATGAGCTAATGTTTTTAGTATGCATAGAAACAAATACATAACTATTTTTAAAATTCTATTTATATCTCAACTAAAAGAGTCCTGCGTACTCCATTTTGGGAAGCACAAATTAATCATTGGGTAATTATTCCTTAATATCTTTCTTGCTGGGAAATTTATAAATTTCATGTGAATATATTCTCTTCACTTATGTGTTCATAGTGCCTACCACTGGGCCTGGCCCATGGTAGGTACTGGGTAAGAATGGGTTTAATAAATTAGTAATTGTCTATATATGTGAATAGTGTATGTTTATACTGTGTGGCTACATATATAAATTTGTTTTCTTGGCTGGGTGTGGTGACTCATGCCTATAATCCCAGCACTTTGGAAGGCTGAGGCAGGTAGATCCCCTGAGGTCAAGAGTTTGAGACCAGCCTGGCCAACAAGGGGAAAACCTGTCTCTACTAACAATACAAAAAATTAGCCAGGCGTGGTGGCACAGTCTTGAAATCCCAGCTACTTGAGAGGCTGAGGCAGGAGAACTGCTTTAATCCAGGAGAGGGAGGCTGCAGTGAACCAAGATCGTGCCAGTATACTCCAGCCTGGGTGTCAGCATGAGACCCTTCTCAAAAAAATAAAAAAGTAGATTTATTTTCTTATTAATACTGAGATGTTTGCTTATCCCCCAAATCTGTTTGGGTGTGAACTAACCATATCTTTTTTCTCACATTTACAGGATTATACCTTGACAATGTACTTTCAACAAGCATGGAGAGATAAGAGGCTGTCCTATAATGTAATACCTTTAAACTTGACTCTGGACAACAGAGTGGCAGACCAACTCTGGGTGCCTGATACCTATTTCCTGAATGATAAGAAGTCATTTGTGCACGGAGTGACTGTTAAGAACCGCATGATCCGCCTGCATCCTGATGGCACCGTCCTTTATGGACTCAGGTCTGTTGTCCCCAATTCAAAATATACCTTTTCCTGAACAAAATAGCTGTTACTTTTCATTCGATGGAAATATTGTGCTATTTTTCTTACTCTTTCTTTGATTCTGCTAAGAAGTGGTTAAGCATCCTATCCACTAGACATTCAAGAGCTTAAGATAGCATGCTTACAAAGAGACTTAACCTCAGCTAAGACTACGCTTTTCTGAATTATCTTCCAATATTAGCTTCCTGATCCTAAAGCTGCTTTCTTTAAAGAATAGGGATAAACAATATCAAAATAGCTGAGACACAGATTTTCTTTAAAATGGAAAAAACACTGTAAATGCCAAATAATTGCTTGAATGTGGCAGATATTGTGTTTTATAAATTGCTTCTGAGCTGCCTAAACAGGATCATGGCTCTCTGATGACAAGAAAGCTTATTGTGACCTTTCACCTTCCAAGGAGCAATCAGACTTGCAAATAATAAAGTAGTTATCTCTTGTTTATTAATAGGAAACTTACACTCAAATAGACCTCTATGTCAGAAAATAATTGTGATACTCTGGTATCTGGATGAGGATAATTTTGTAGAATAAGACAGTTTTTCTTTTAAACTTTACTCTGTACTGAAAGCATGGTTTTGTATTAAAAGATGGTTTTCTAGAAAAAGTGAAGAAAAATATATCTTTCTCTGAAAACATAATAAAAAGAGTTTCTCTTTATTAGAGTAGAAGAAATTCTAAACTTTGACATTTTTAGTTGCCTGATTTATTCTGTTTTACATGAATATGTGGTTACCTTCTCATAATGTTGATAATAATAATAGTATTCATTTATAGAACACTTGTTATGGGTCAAATATTGAGCTAAGTGCTTTCATGCATTATCATAGTTAACCCCTACAACAACCTCATATATTGTCTTTATTTTCAAATGAAGAAACAGAGACTGATGCAATTTGCCAAAGATTACAAAGAAAGTAATCTCTGGAGATGGTATATAAACCCTGTTCCAAGTTGAGAGCCAGAGCCCTCAGCAGGATGCCTCCAATCCCACATTTTTCTTGTCTATTCTATCTCATTTTTCTTTTCTGCTGTATCCAGTACCCCTGGCTGATGCATTATCTTAGATCCTTAGATTCAGCTTTTTTGTTTATGACATTTGTAGAGAAAAAGGTATTTGGCCTTCCAGGGAAGGAGGGATAAGAGGGGCAGAACGAGAGCACATTTGTACTCTGTGTCAAGCACTGGTGGTGTAGAAATGAGTTAGATACAGGCACTGCTCACATGCGTGCCTCAGAAAAGAAGGGAATAGAAGAGAGAGAAAGCAAGTTGACTGGTAAAGTCTGAAAAGATTCTACTGAAGTGGTGGACTTCAAAAGTACTAATGGAAAGGTGTTCAGCAGACACACTATACTAAAATTATTACTTAGAATCAACTACAAAATATACAGTATCAGAGAGATGTTGATGAGAGAGAGGCCATGTGTGCAGTGGAGAACAGGGAATGAAAAAAGATTGTAGGTTAACGTTTTTGAAAAGTTAAGCACAGAGAGAGATTAGAATCTAGAAGAAGGAGGTAAGAATCTAGAAGAAGGCAGGAGACATAGAAATGATAAGTTACCCAGAGCAGACCCAGTGCTAGATGCATTTTGTCCATCATATCATTTCATCTTCACAGAAATAATACAGAAATCACCCTGGGCTCTTCCTGTTTCTCCAGAATACCTATCTTTAGGGCATAGGACGTGTCATACTCTCATTTGTATACCCAATACTGACTAGCACCTACACTGTAAATAGCAGTGCAGTAAAGGTTGAGGATGTATTCATAAATGTATGTGGGCAAAGTTGAGTGGACAGGAAAATCAACAATCAGAATGCCATTGGAATTGAGAGGAAACAGGAAAGATCAATATTATAGATGATAAATTGGCTTCTTTGCATCATTACTTCATTAATCAAACAAAAAAATGATGGCCATTTATTCTTATCATTAAGATTACCTGGACACCATTGTACCTTTAACTCATGACATTAGAAAATAATCATTGTCCCATCCCCACTTCCATCAAGGGTTGTTGACAAAATATGTGGGTTCCTGAACACATCTAACATGCATAGAATTAACACTTCCCCACTGAGGGGGCTCATGAATGGTGATTGTTCTCTCAGCTGTATTGTTAATTGTGAAGGGGAGACTAATAAGAACATTCCAGAGGAAATATATAAATGTCCCATTCCAGTTTTAATGGGCAAATAACAGAACAATTTCTTCCTTAGATAGAAATTTAATGTATATTAGATGGTTCTTTCTCAACTCCAGGAGGTTAATTTGCCATAGACAAGTAAAAGAAATTCAGTTAAAGTTAGCTATTTTTCTATTTAATTTCTACCTCTATTTTATATAATGCTAAAATACATTATTCTGTTGTTACTGTTGATTCTACAATACTTAGCCCCTCCTTCAACTTACCCACCCTGAGCCAGTAATTTTCTATTGCTGACAGTCTAGTAAGAAGTTTATTTTCTGTCTGTATTCCATAGAGCTGCATTGAAACAACACTTAAAATAGTGATAATATTAATATCAGTACCTAGTATTCATTGAAATACTTAGCATTTACTTATCACTTTGCCAGAACTTTGCATATATTATCTCATTAATATTAATTTTAGCCCTCTAAAATGGGTACCATCATTTTCTCCATTTACATGAAGAAATGAAGGAACTTGCTGACAAAATTACACAGCTGCTATGCTGAAGAGCTTAGTTATCTGAAAGTAAAGATGTTGATCTTCACTCTTCTGTACTGCTTCTTATGTACTGGCAAGATGGAAATGAATAGTAGGAATCACCTGAGAGCACTCAGGGAACAAAAAAGATTGAAAAGTGTTTATATGTAAACACCTTTTATTAGGTCCATAAGTGCAGGCTTTATTCTGGATCGATAAAAATAAGGCCCTAATGAACAACGTGCCTGAGTCTTCTACGAAGAGTGCATTATTAGATTCCGTGATTCACACTAGCTCCAGTTTAGTAGGGAATTTTGCTGTATGGATTTCTAAGGCACAAGCAATATCTTTGTAAAGAATTTGGCAGTGGCAAAGTTTACTAGTCTGGATAAGGCATACTGAAGGGCAATCATGAAGACCTGGATATGGGAAATGGGCACAGGAAAAACTTTAAATATCAAGGCAGTCACCAAGAAATGAGGTAGAACTAACTCTGTAAGCTGAATGTCTTGTGAGTTTAAAGCAAAAGCTAAGGGCTTAAACTTCTTTCCCATTAAGACAAAGATTGGTGGGGAAGGTTAAAGGAGGGATAGTCTTTTATAGCATCTGAGTAAGCTTCTTTCATAGGATTTTCTTCAGTGAAATCTTCAGGTTTTAAAACATAATAAAGATAGAGAAAGCAGTATTGCAAATATCAATGCTTATTGAATTTCATGGTAGGTAGATGTTCATTGTGGTGTTCTTTCAAATTGTCTGTTTGAATGTTTTTATAATAAAATTTGGGGCTGAGCATGGTAGCCCATGCCTGTATTTCCAGTACTTTGGGAGGTTGAGGTGGGCAGATTGCTTGACCTCAAGAGTTCAAGATCAGCCTGGGCAAAATAGCTAAACCTTGTCTCTACAAAACATTCAAAAATTAGCTGGGCATGGTGGCATGTGCCTGTAGTCCCTGCCTCTCTGGAGGAGGCTGAGGTGGGAGGATGGCTTGAGCCCAGGAGGTGGATGTTGCAATGAACAAAGTCACACCACTGCACTCCATCCTGTATGACAGAGCCAGACTTTGTCTCAAAAAAAAAAAAAAATAAAGAACAAAATTTTATGTTTCAGAGGCCTAGGGACTTTGGTTCTATTATCTGGGAAATACCACTCAACATTTAAAAGGTCTGCAGACACGGGACAATAGTTGCCATCTCTTGTGGGAATAGAATCTTCTACGCACCCATCCTTTGAGTAGCTGTGTTGGAAGAGAGGGTCATCTCATCTTGGAGGATGTGTGGCTCAGTGGGTGAGATCCATGATCACGGATAGCCAGGCTAAGCCATTATCCAGAGAGGGTTGGTCAAAGCTCTTCACCCAGAGCCTTGCTACCCTCCTTGTGAAATTTTCTTTCTGCAAAGGCATGCCCATTACTTCTGATGGTACACAGCAAGAGCTCTAAGTCTGCTCATGCTTATATTTTGTGCTTGGTTAGCAAGAATTTTGAGCGTGCACACCAGCTGCTTAGCAAGCTTGCATTGAGGTACACTGGTCTTGGGATTTCAGGAGATGAGATGAAGATTTAGAAACATGGGCCCTTTTAATCGTAGACTACGTTCTAACAGTTTTCATCCTGGTTAGATCTCTGTTCCACCATCTCTAAAAGCAAAGGATTGCAGCATACTCTTAGTTATTCCATTGCTTTTCAGGATGAAAATCATTCCAGGGCCTCTGGGAACAGATTTCTAATGCTATGCAGATATATAAATGGACCCAAATGGGCAATCCAACCAATTTCCTTAACAAAGAGTAATGATAATGAAAGTTGGGTTTTAATTTGGACTTTTGTCAGTGTCTTCTCATTGAAACTTAAGGATATTCTCCAGGTTTTATTGTCCTCATTTATAGGAAGAGGGGGTGAATTAGATGCTATCAATATTTTTACTACCCAGTCATTCTTTGAGTCAATGATCAATGAATGTAAAATAATGTATAATCTATCATGGTAAAAAATGAAATCATATAGTTGGAGTATACAGTAATTGGTGGATAGTAAGTTCTCAATACTACTTAATATTTAGTAAATAAATGGAAGCATGGATGGGAAATTATAGAATTTTACTCTAGTTATCTTTTCATTGTTCTGTGAAGTAAGATACTAGTTTCTCTGTGTACAACACAAAGGGTGGGACTGAGCAAGCACATTGAAAGAAATGTGAAAGGTCTAGGCCAGGCATGTCTAGAATGCAAAACAAAACTGCTAAAGATAATTAAAAGGATTGTCAAACAATGTTGAGGACACGAACTTACAGTGGAGCCAGGTATCTCTAGCCATTGCATTTGGCAGCTTGAAATCATGAGTAAGGAAATTAGATGCCTGGCATTCTCCCTAAACCAAGCCTCCTCTTTTCTTTTCATCATGTCTTATCACTCCTCTATTTTCTCAATTTTATTTGCAGAGCTTCAGGAAAAATTAAGTGACTATTTTTTTTTTTTTTGAGGTAGAGTCTCACTCTGTTGCTGAGGCTGGAGTGCAGTGGAGCAATATTGGCTCACTGCAACTTCCACCTTCCGAGTTCAAGCAATTCTCCATCCTCAGCCTCCCAAGTAGCTGGTGGGATTATGGGCGCTCACCACCACACCTGGCTAATTATTTGCATTTTTAGTAGAGACGGGGTTTCAACATGTTGGCCAGGCTGATCTCAAACTCCTGACCTCAAATGATCCGTTCACCTCGGCTTCCCAAAGTGCTAGGATTACAGGCACTTGCCCAGCCAAGTGCTATTTATTTAAAGCTCAAAATTGCAGTTTGTGACGAAAGAATATTGAAATCCTTGAGTACAAAATTCTCACTGTCTTAGTTGATTTGGGCTGCTATAATAAAATACCATAAACTGGGAGGCTTTGTAAACAGCAGAAATTTATTTCTCACAGTTCTGCCGACTGGAAAGTCCAAAATGAAGTCACCACCTGATTTGGTGTGTGATGAGGGGCTGTTTCTTGATTCATAGATGATGCCTTCTCACTGTGTATTCACCGGGTGAAAGCAAGGCAAACTATGGGCAGTAATCTTGTTAGATCCTGGCCTCAGAAACTAATCATTTCCCCAAAGGCTCTACCTCCCACTATCATTACATTGGAAATTAGGTTCAACTCATGAATTTGTGGGACACATTCACAAGATACCACTCACCTTCACTCTTGGTCATTGTTGATAACTCAGGACAATCTAATTAAAAAATTAAATACTTCCCTTAATTTACCAAACTATTTAGAGATTTCCATCAAGAGATATGGCTAGATGTGAGGAATAATGTTTTCTTGGGAGTAACCCAGCTGTAGACGTGGCCAAAAAAAAAAAGACTTTACTTTCCAATTGACTAGGCAGAAGAAATCCTAGCAATTTAAAAAGCGGATATTTTATAAACAGAGTGAAATGTAGTCTATTTCAAAATAACATTGGCCCAATTAGATCATTTTCAGAATATAAAGAAAAATGATATATAAAATATAGAACTTTGTGTGTGTGTGTAAGATAGCATCTCACTCTGTCACCCAGGCTAAAGTGCAGTGATGCAGTCTTGACTCACAGCAGTATCCACCTCCTGGGCCCAAGTAATTCTCCCACCTCAACCTCCAGAGTAGCTGGACCTACAGGCACGTGCCAACACACCTGGCTATTTTTTGTTATCATTTTTGTAGAGGTGGGATTTCACCATGTTGCCCAGGCTGTTCTTGGACTCCTGGATTCAAGCCACCCACCAGCCTTGGCCTCCCAAAGTGCCAGGGTTACACGTCTGAGCTTCTGTGCTCAGCCTAGAATTTTTTTTTAAAATTATTTTAGGTTCAGGAGGTACAAGTACAGGTTTCTTACTTGAGGTATATTGCATAATGCTGGGGTTTGGCCTTCTGTTGAACCGATTACTCAAATATTAAATAGGAAACAGAGTTCTATCAATGAAGTCCGCTGAAAAGCAAGCAGGTAAAAATCAGGTTTAATCTGCTATTGATATGCTCATCATAAAGAAGGTCACATAGATATAATTCAGACTATTATTCACTTAAAATAGGATATTTATTGGGTTTCAAAAACTAATGAATAATTACAATGGGCAGGAAATCAGAAGGCCTGCATTGTTGTCCAAAATTAGTGATTCTTCTGATCGTTCATTTAAATGATTGCTAAATATTTTTTCTAGCTTCCCAAAGCCTGTTAGTTAACTCTGTAACTTTGGTAATGTATGACATATATCCTTTTAGCACTTACATCTCATTATGCATAAAACAATGTTTTAACATATTTCAACTGCTCAAGAAACTATTTATCTCCTTAAAGAAAACCTGATTTATTAAGAAATCAAAAACACCATAACATTCAAGTATACAAAAGAGCAGTCAACTTGAATTATCAATTGATGACATCTTTTTGTGAGCATAACAGTGCACAGTTTTATTTAAATTTAGTATCTAAATCTAAGTTGGCTGTATATTATTTATGCCAAGTCTTTAATATTATATCATACTTTATCACATCGAAAACTCTTCAACAAACAGTAAAATACTTGTTCAATTATGAAATGATACATGTTTCTTATCGACTGTTTGGTAACTGTAGTTCTTATGAAAATAAAATTACTCCAATCCTACCACACATGGATAAGCACTACCTCGGTCTTGCTGTATATGTTTTTTAAGTATTTTTCTTTTAAAAAAGTACATATGGAGTTTATTATAAACACCTTCATATTATTTTGTACGTTTTTTATTAACAATGAATGTATTGTAAGCATATTTGTCACATCAAAAAAACCTTCCTCACCATCATTCTTCAACCATGATAGGACATATTTAAAAACATATTTCTTAATCCAATACAGGATATGGCTTATTGTTTTGATATCAGCTGAAATATGTGGTTGTGGCTATCAAATGCAGGACTGTTATTTAAAATTTACTTAGTATTTTAATGAGAAACAGGAAAAGTTATTTGCAACACAATTTATAGTCTTATTGTTGTGCTGTTGCAATTTGTAATCACATTAGTTGAAGAAATGGCTCAGGAGATATTCTCCTATTGATTTTGTTAGGACAGTTCTTATGGAAGAAATGGCTTTCTTACGTTCTCAGTTGTAGCTGACTCATCTAAAAATAGTTGTTTGTCTTTTAGCATGAGTGGGGAGGCCTAGATTTCACATGTGTATTATACACCTTCCATATCTAACATTAGATCAGAAACTTGTCACTTCTGATTAAAGGCTCACATTCTTAAAGAAAGATTCAGCAGGAAGCAGAAGGCAATTCAAACACCTCCTGCTATGTATGTTCTGTCATTGGGAAAATGGCAAAGGATAATGTTAGTCTATAATGAATTCAGACAGGCAGGGTTTTATTAATTTTATCCTCTTCCTCTACTCTGAAAGTTTTACCACAGGATGACTGAGTAGTCATCTCACACTGAAATATATTTTATCAAACATTAATATATCAATTTTTAACTTGGATTTCCTAATTCATTTTCATAGAGATATTGAGTGAATATATTTTGTCAAGCAGAACAAAAGAGATGTCATTAAGAATACAAGTTCTTCTGGCCAGAATGTGAGAACCTATTCTCCAAATTTTCCCTGTCTTCAAAGCACCTGTCTCCACCTGTATGTGAAAAAAATGCATACAATGTACTGTTACAGAATTTGAACTCTTTAATGAGCTGCAATTACTTTTTAAAACAAATTGTTTCCCATAATTGTCCTATAAGATTAAAAATAAGGCCAAGCAAGGTGGCTCACACCTGTAATCCTAGCAGTCTGGGAGAACGAGGTGGGTGAATCACCTGAGGTCAGGAGTTCAAGACAAGCCTGGCCTATATAGTGAAATCCCATCTCTACTAAAAATACAAACATTAGGGCCGAGTGCAGTGGATCATGCTTGTAATCTCAGCACTTTCGGAGGCTGAGGCGGGCAGATCACTTGAGGTCAGGAGTTTGAGACCAGCCTGACCAACATGGAGAAACCACGTCTCTACTAAAAACAAAAATACAAAATTAGCTAGGTATGGTGATGCATGCCTGTAATTCCAGCTACTAGGGAGGCTGAGGCAGGAGAATCACTTGAACCCAGAAGGTGGAGGTTGTGGTGAGCTGAGATCATCACATTGCACTCCAGCCTGGGCAACAAAACTGAAACTCTGTCTCAATAAAAATAAATAAATAAATAAAATATTTTTGAAAATATTAAAATTAAATTTATTTAGAAGTAATTTCTGATACCTTCAAGTTCGCCTCCTTTTTTTATAGTAAGGAAAAGGGAGTTTCAGAGAGCGAAGTAATTGTGCCTACATCCTAGAGACAATGGCAAACCACGAAGCAGAATCCTAAACTCCTAACTCTTAGCCCGGGGCTTGTTATTATTGTTGCTACTGCTACTGCTGGAGTTATTGAGTTACTTGGAGTCATCCTTGCCTGAATGATATTGGAAAATAATTTAAATCCAAGTCAGCAATAGTAGGATAGAAATGCATCATTCTTCAGCCTTAGAAATAGGGAGACTTGTATTTAGCAACCCTAGGATATAATCCAGGGCTCATTTCGTTGCAACCTTTTCCTGGATTTTTAAATTAAAAAAAAAAAATTAAAGAGGAAAAGCAAGTCTGCCTCTTTTCCTTTTTTTTCTAAAATATTTCTGACCCATCATGTTCCAGTAGCCAATGGATCAACTTGACTATTGGCTAGATGGGTACCTAGTTATCCTCATGCCCATTGATTTCAGTGGAATGAAAGTTGGCCGCAGCAGCACTAAAGCCAAAGTTGTGAAGGAGATTGCTGCAAGAAAGAGGAATGATTGGAGACTCCAGAGGTTTTGAAGTAGGGAAGAAGCTAGCTGTGCTCCCAAGAAAGGTAGAGATTTTGTATTTCAGACCTGAAGAATGAGTACAGTAGTGTTATTGAAATAAACCTTGTCTGCAAAGAGGAGAATGATTAAAATCCACTGAGGACATTTTATTCATGGGCTTTTGAAAATATCTATATATAGCATTGTAATACATAGCACATGCAAAGGTAATACTTGCATATTCCTGATTTCATTAGGAATAAACCCTCTGAGTCACCAGAATACTGTGAACGTGAAAAGAAGCCAGGGCTTCATTTTATCCTATTTTTTCTTTTCTTTTCTTTTCTTTTTTTTTTTTATTTTCTTCCATTTTTTTTTTAATTTTTGAAAGAAAGAAAAAGAGAGGAAAGAAAGTGAGAGTGAAAGAAAAAAAAAAGAATGTAAGAGAAAGAAAGAGGAAGAGAAAGAGGGAGAGAGAACGAGATTCTTGTTCTATTGCCCAGGCTAGAATGCAGTCTAAA
>CAUYLG010070941.1:0-26051 GCA_963573385.1 Cacajao melanocephalus
GTCTCTGATATCCTTTCTTCTGCTTGGTCGATTCGGCTATTGAAACTTGTATATGCTTCTTGAAGTTCTCGTGTTGTTTTTCAGCTCCATCAATTCAATTATATTCTTCTCTAAGCTGTTTATTCTCATTAGCATTTCGTCAAACCTGTTTTCAAGGTTCTTAGTTTCTTTGCATTGGATTAGAACATGTTCTTTTAATTCAGAGAAGTTTGTTATTACCCACCTTCTGAAGCCTGTTTCTGTCAATTCTTCAGACTCATTCTCCATCCAGCTTTGTTCCTTTGCTGATGATGAGTTGCGATCCCTTGTAGGAGGAGAGGCATTCTTGTTTTGGGTGTTTTCATCCTTTTTGTGCTGGTTTCCTCCCATCTTTGTGGATTTACCTACCTGTGGTCTTTGTAGTTGGTGACTTTCGGATGGGGTCTCTGAGTGGATGCCTTTTTTGTTAATGATGAAGTTATTTCTTTATGTTTTTAAGTTTTCCTTCTAACGGTCAGGCCCCTCGGCTGTAGGACTGCTGGAGGTCTTCTCCAGATCCTGCTTGCCTGGGGATCACCTGCAGCCACTGCAGAACAGTAAGGGTTGCTTCCAGTTTCTGCTTCTGTTATCTTCGTCCCAGAATGGTTCCTTCCAGATATCAGCCTGAGCTCTCCTTTATGAGGTGTCTCTTTGGTTATATGGGGGTCAGGGAGTTGCTTGATGAGACAGTCTGTCCCTTATAGGAGCTCAGGTGCTGAGCTGTGAGCTCTGTTGTTCTGTTCAGAGCTGGTATGTTTAAGTCTGCTGAAGCAGAACTCATAATCACCTTTTTTTTCCCAGATACTCTGTCCTGGGAAGGTGGGGCTTTATTTATAAGTTCCTGAGGTGCTGCTGCCTTTTTTCAGAGATGCCCTGCCAAGCAAGGAGGTAGCCTAGTTACAGTCTGCCAGCATAGGTGTTGCTAAGCTGCCGTGGGTTCTGCCCAGCTGCTGTGTGAAGTTCCTTGTGGTTTTGTTTATGGAGGTATAGTTAGAACTGCCTCAGTAATGGCAGTCTGCCTCGGTAGTGGCAGATTTCCTCAGTAATAGCGGATGCCCTTCCCCCGACAGAGCTATACCATCCCGGTCCAGCACTTGCTGCGAAACTCTCAATCCAGAGCATTTCAGATTGCTGGTCTTTGTGGGGGTGGGATCCACCGAGCCAGTTCACCTGTCTCCCTGTTTCAGCCCCCTTTTTTTTCAGTTGAATGGGCGGCTCTGTCGCCCAGGTATTCCAGGCGCCATTTGAAACGGCTGCCCATATTTGTGTGAGTTTTTGTACGGAGACCCGCTGTGCCATCTGCCGTGCTCATAACTCCTGGTGCTTTTCAGCCCAGGAATCTCCTGGTCTTTGGGCAGTGAAAATTTGTTTGGAAATGCGGTGTTCACTTACCCTCTGCGTTGTTCTCACTGGGAACTGCACTCCAGAGCTGTTCCTATTCGGCCATTGAGATGGAGATCATGGTCCCCAGCTGCAGCGGTGCTGGCGGGAGCCCCATGGCAGGGGGGCTGGCAGCAGTTCACGTGGGGCCACCAGGTGGCTCCTGCAGTCAGGGGGCAGTTGGTCCAGTAGTTTCCAATGCCCAGGCTCAGCTTGGCTCAGCAGAGAGTGATTCAGCATGAATGGGAGCAAACGATCAGGGCTGTGCATAGCACATGTGAGTAAGCAAATGTCACCTTTTCATCGGTAAATCTCAGTTGAGTTGCTAGTGGACTTTGCTGTAACCTGAAACTTAGAAATCTTAGAATGAAATAAAGTTGTCAGGCTGGTCTCGAGCTCCTGACCTCAGGTAAATCGCCCGCCCTGGCCTCTCAAAGTGTTGGGATTACAGGCATGAGCCACTGTGCCTGGCAAGTATAAATCTTAGAATGAAATAAGGTGAATATGAATTTAGTTACTAGTAGCCTTCACTATAACCTGAAACTGTTGGTGAATTCAACAGTGTCTAAGATTAAAGTGTTGGTTTTGTTATATCTTTTAATGACTTAAAACTACCAAAGATTCATAATTGTTTTCTTTAGCTTAAAACTAGAGATCGATACATCAGTAGCCTGAAAAAGAAGTGCCAGAAGGAATCTGAACAAAACAAAGAAAAGCAGAGAAGAATTGAGACCTTGGAAAAGTATCTGGCTGATCTTCCAACTCTAGATGATGTACAGAGTCAAAGTCTACAGGTAAATGCTGAAGTTAAATGCTTATTTTTAAATGACATGAAAACATGTTTTTTTTAACTTTACTCTTTAGAAATTTGGCTAATTGGCCTAGCCCAGTGGCTCATGCCTATAATCCCAGCACTTTGGGAGGTTGAGGCAGGTAGATCATTGGGTCAGGAGTTTGAGACTAGCCTGACCAACATGGAGAAACCTTGTCTCTACTAAAAATACAAAGATTAGTTGGGTGTGGTGGCATTGCCTGTAATCCCTGCCACTCAGGAGGCTGAGGCAGGAGAATCACTTTAACCTGGGTGGCAGAGGTCGCAGTGAGCCAAGATTGCGCCACCGCGCTCCAGCCTGGGCAACAGAGTGAGACTCTGTCTCAAAAAAAACAAAAAGAAATTTGTCTAATTATAAATTAAATCTTAGTGTTTAGTTGCTGTTTTGGGGACTTAATTTTAATGAGAAACTTTGTTTATCTAAGCATGCATAGATCTTTCTTGTCAGTTAATAAGTGATTACTTTTCTAGTGATCTGTGTTGTAACTCTTACTTAACTACTGTAGAAGTTAGTTTCTAAACCAGTCTTTCCAGCCCCTACTGCATACACACACATGCACACACCCCCAGTTCTGTTTTTTTCCAATAGTCTCCAGGATTCACCAAGGCTCAACAACACCTTTTGTTGACTATGTTTCTAGATACTTATTTTCTGTATTCTTCTTAACCTTTATATATACATATTTTCTTTCTTTCTTTTTTTTTTTTTTTTTTTTTTGAGACAGAGTTTTGCTCGTTACCCAGGCTGGAGTGCAATGGCACGATCTCGGCTCACTGCAACCTCCGCCTCCTGGGTTCAAGCAATTCTCCTGCCTCAGCCTCCTGAGTAGCTGGGATTACAGGTGTGCACCACCATGCCCAGCTAATTTTTGTATTTTTAGTAGAGACGGGGTTTCACCATGTTGACCAGGATGGTCTTGATCTCTTGACCTCGTGATCCACTCGCCTCGGCCTCCCAAAGTGCTGGGATTATAGGTGTGAGCCACCATGCTCGGCCATATATATTTTCTTATGCCTTGACCTGTGACCTCAATTCACTTTTCTGACTTCCCTTTTTTTTTTTCTTAACAATACCTCAGAGTCTTTCTCTTAACTCAGGTGAGCCCTATTCTCTTGAAACCTTGTTTATAAATCGACTAGATCTACTCTTCAGTCTCTTCCCAAAGTTTTTCTAAGCCATGGATTCTCAACCTTGGCACTATTGACACTTTGAAGCAGAAAATTTTCTGTTACAGGGGTCTGCCTTGAGCATTGAAGGGTATACTTCTGCATCCACGTATGTGGCCCCTACCCACTAAATCCAGTAGCCCTGCTCCTTCTCCTTTCTCCCAAACCCAAAATTTCAACAGATATTCCCAAATGTCCTCTAGGGGTAAAATTACCCCCAGTTGTGAATCATTAGTCTAATCTATGGAGTGTCACTCTGCATATTTAAGACATACGTAGCATTCTCTGTTTATTTTACATTAATTTATAAATTGTAAAACTAAGAGAGATTAAAGTCAAGAAGGAACTTAAGGATTGCAGGAGGTTGCATGAGCAGGAACAGAGGGCAATGGAAAAAATATAAGAAAATACCTCACATCCATTAGGGTGGCAATTAAGGGTCTTAAACAGATGTTTGTACACCCATATTTATAACATGATTATTTACAATAGCCAAAATGTGGAAGTAGCCCAAGTGTCCTTGACCAGATAAATGAATAAACTAAAGGATGGTGTATACATATAGTGAAATACTATTAGCCTTAACAAGGAAGGAAATTCTGACACATGCTATCATATGGATTAACCTGGAGGACATTTTGCGAAGTGAAATAAGCTAGTCACAAAATGACAAATACTGTATGATTCTACTTAATGAGATACCTTAAGAATTCAATCACAGAGACAGAAAGTAGCAAGTTGGTTACCAGATGGGGGGAGGGATAGATGGAGAGTTTTTTAACGGATATAGAATTTCAATTTATGCGAGATGAAGAGTTCTGGAGATTACACAACAATGTCAATGTACTTAAACACAACTGAACTGTACACTTGAAAATTGTTAAGACAGTTTTTTTATATATTTATCACAATTAAAAATAAAAATATTTAAAATGAGAATATTAACCTTTCTCTGTCTTCCACAAATTTCTAACCCCATTCTCTTCCTTGTAATTCCATTCTTCTAGGTGCCTTTCACACAGAGGAGGAGATGGAGTGTTAAACCCTCTAGATAAAATAGTGCGATTTTTTTTTTCGCTACAATTCTGCTAATCCTTGCCAACACAGTAACAATTTCTAATAGAAGCATATTTAATATTTCATGTATAATATTTCATGTATAACTGTAAAAAATTTCTCCTTAGCTGCAGATTCTAGAAGAAAAAAATAAGAATTTACAAGAGGCTTTGATAGATACAGAAAAAAAACTTGAAGAAATCAAAAAACTGTGTCAAGATAAAGAGACACAGTTAATATGCCAGAAAAAGAAAGAAAAGGAGTTGGTAACTACCGTTCAGAGGTAAGAAAATTTTCTGAATCCTTTTACATTATTTTATTCATATTTTTCATAACACATTTTACTTAAACTAAATTAATTTATAATTTGTATTTTATTCTCCTTATGTTAAAGATGTACTACAGGATGCTCATCACTTATCCAAACTGCTTGTGACCAGGAATATTTTAGATTTCAGATTTTTTTTTGGATTTTGCAATATTTGCAAAGTACTTATCCACTGAGCATCTCTAATCTGGCAGTCCAAAATCTGAAATGCTCCAATGAGCATGTCCTTTGAGCATCAAGGAGATGCTCAAAAAATTTTGGATTTTGACGCATTTCAGATTTCAAGTTTTTGGATTAGGGATGCTCAACATGTATTAAGAACCAGCAGAATAATTTCTTTGAAACAGGTTGTCTCAGTTGTGATTTAACATTTTGAAGCAATGCATTGGTGTCTCGCCAAAAATTTCAGTGAAAATAGTAAAAATAAAACTCATGCAAAACAAAAAAAGACTGAAAATATTAATACAAACCCTTTATCTAATGGCTTATTTTAAAAAGAAAGTAAAAATTCTAAGTAACAAGGGGCCAGCAAAATACCCAAACTGTACTCCTTAGTGGAATATATCAAATTGAAATAATTGGCTCCTATTTCACTTTACCACAAGTAAAAGATACGGCAGTTTTGCCATATATCTTCCAGATTTACTTACATATCTTCCCTCATGGGAGTCAATTAATACAGTTATAATTACAATGAATATCATTTGCAAACTCAGTTTGTGTTTGTTAAACCTGGAAATTAATATTGGATCCCCGAAAAACCTAAGGAAGTATTTTATATGTATAGACATGGATTTCTGTTTTGTAAAACTTAAATCTTAATATTACCAGCTATAAATAGATAAAACTATCCTGAAGAATAAAACAACAAAGCAACAGAAATGAAATGCAAGAAATACAATCTTCATGCTTATATCAATTATACAATTCAATTTATTCTTAGCTTTTAAATAAAAATTTATCTGATTCCATGTTAATTTCGTGTTAATATTGCTTTACTACTACTTTCAATCTTAAATATGCCTTGTCCTACTTTTTTCTTTGGGTTTGAATGCAAAAAAAATTCTGATTTCTGGGACAATTCCATTTTCTGTGTTCCACATCTCAGCTCCAAAAAAAATCATATACCTTTATTTCTACTTCTTTGTTTGTCTGTTTTCTGTTTCTTGTTCTTAAATTTTCCTTTTTATAACTTTACATCTTATGCCCTGTTTTTTAGTGTCAAAACAGCTTCCTGATCTTCACTAATTAAACCATATAGCTTTTTCTTTCATCTTTATTGATAAAATGAAAAGAGTCACTATATCTGTTCTGTCATATAGAGCATTATTTTAAATTTAAGCTGTGTTGCTTTAAGAACAGAATTAGCAACACCTAAAAATGATTTGAATGTTGTATTGTTCCATTGTGTGCTTTTACATATTAATATGATTGTATACTTTCTTTTTTATTTAGACTTTATCTTTTATTAGGTTTTGTGGAAACACTGAGCCTCGTATTCTTGTTTTAGAAAGATTTAGTACAGTGCATCTCAGAAAACATTTTCCACTTTTAAATTTCATCTTAATATTATCAGAGATGATACCATCTCAGAAAATTTATCTTGATTTCAAATAGATGTAAAGGATCAAAGGGGTGAGGATGATATCACAGTTTCCTCAGCTCTATAATATTTATTGAGTTCCAAAAGAACTTCAGATGTATATGTGACTGTGAATATTTCTAAGCTTCCTTTTCTGTGCATACTTAAGAACTTTTGCAATATATAAATTAAATAATAAAAGCTTCCTATTAGAAATGAAAATTTAAAAAGGTGGGTGAGTTCCTTAGTAATGCAATAGTAGGTACCATTTTTATTTAAGAGATACTTTACTTCTTGAATTGAACATGTTATATAACCTAAAACTGTATACATGAAAGAAAATTTATTGGGTATTTTGCCATGAAGAGAGTTCCTCTCTTCATAGCTGGCTCATTTTTTTTTTATTTGAAAGACTTTAATATTTTTAATGCATTTTGTTTCTCATGAAATGTCTGGAAGTAGTGTCTTGACACTCAATTGGTAAAACAAAACAAAACAAAAAACAAAAAAACTCATTCTGAAATAGGAATAATTTGTTTTGTACTTTAGACTGAAAAAGGCAAATACTTTTATGACAATATATTACACAGCAGTACACTACATTGATAATATATACAGATGTCTTTGGTGCCATTGTTTGTAAACATATCTGAGGTGCTTATTGTACCATCTAGGACTGTCAGTTCTCTTTTCACAATCTAGATAGGGCATTTCTTCTGTTTTTGAAAGACAAAGCACAGATTAGCCATAATTCTTGAAAAAAAATAAAAATAATGAAAATACTTTTTCTATTTTTTTCAAAACCTAACTAATAAAAAGTCTTCCTTTTAGTACTCTGCAATGCTTGAGTATGATTACAAGCTAAAGTAGAGCTATTTTCGGTTTCTTGCTATTAATTTGGTTTTGCTTTGGTAATTATTGTCTAATGATGTGACTTCTTTTAACCAAACATTACTGTTCTTCCTTTCTAGCACCTTCCCCCTTCGCCCATTTTGTCTTTTTATTTTGAATCTACAGATTTGTTGTTTCCTCTTCTAAAATGCAACTGTGTTCCATGGATAGCATAATAAAGTGTTCTGTCAAGTTATAAAGAGTGAAGAACTCATGAACACAGAGAAGGGAACAGACATTAGGGCCTACTTGAAGGTGGAGGGTGGGAGGAGGGAAAGGAACAGAAAAAACAACTTGGGTAGTATAGCCTTAGTACCTGGATGACAAAACAATCTGTACGGCAGACCCCCATGATACGAGTTTATCTGTGTAACAAACCAGCATGTGTACCCCCAAAACTAAAATAAAAGTTAAGGGAAAAAAAATGAAAGAGAAATGAGAGAAATGTAATTCTGCTGGTTTAGGCAACTGCTATCCTTACAAGCAAACTTTTGCTGAGCTTAGAATAAAGGACAAAAGATGCGTATCCATATTCTTAGGTTCCCTGCAACAATCATCTTAATCAAGGAATTCTGCTTTTAGAGGAAAAGGAAAGAACACGAGTTAGACTTCAGAGCTCAGATTGGGGTAATGAAGGACTTCATTGGGGCCTAAGGATGTCACATAATGAACAACTCTGGACTCTGGTCTCAAATTTGCCATTTCTGAAAAGATGATCAACCTCTAGCTAATTATGGGCCCTTCTTGTATAAAATATAGATAACACTTTTTCATATACTGTCTGTGGGTCTTGATTATTGCTTAATTAAAAGTATTATAGACCCTAAAAAAAGACATCACTTATGTTAAAATCATTACCAAAATCAGCAAACACAGCTTATTTTCTTTATAATTGTCTTTTGAAACAGTTTGCAACAAAAAGTAGAAAGATGCCTTGAAGATGGAATCCGCCTTCCCATGTTAGATGCAAAACAGCTTCAGAATGAAAACGATACTCTTAGACAACAAAATGAGACTGCTAGTAAGGTCAGTAGATACCTTTGATAATAAACATGAAATCTGTTCTATGTGGATGTGTATATATAGATACATAATTTATAGCTTCTTTATGTGATTTATATTTTAATATTTAATTGGTTATATGATTTTTAGTTTGAATGCTTTTAGTTAAAAGGAACATAGCAATTCAAACAAAATTAAATAACTGAAATAAAAGGCAAAACAAAAGGATATCTTTTCCCTTCCTTAATTATTCAGTCTCAAAGTTATTAAAAATTATATAAATTTGAGAAAAGTTTTATCAAGAACTCGAGGAAGCCTTTTGTAGTTTTATACATGTGTGATCCATATCATAGGGGTACTTTTCAGTTTTTTAAAAAAGACCCTTTTAGAAAATAAATTTCTGTGCTATGTTTTCTTGAAATGTTGGTACTTTTAAAACAATGTAAAAATTACTTGAATCAGATATGTTTATTTTCTTTGTTTTAGATAATAGACAGCCAACAAGATGAGATTGACAGAATGATTTTAGAAATTCAGGTAAGGAATATTTTGTGCTTATTTTAATTTAGCTATATTCTTACATACTCTTAACTTTAAAACTTGCATATATTGTATGGAAAGATAATATTTATAGCACTGAGATAAAGTTGAAAATTCTTTAATATTAATCTTTCAGTTTTTGCTGTTTGGTAAATTAATCCTTCAAAAAATTGTAAAGATTCATCAGTGAACAAATCACATCCCTGGCCATTCTAGTGCGGAGAATTGGGGAGAATACAAAATCCATATAATGAATGCCAGATGCTATGAAAAAAATTGCTGTTAAAAATGTTACTTAAAAAAAATTAAGTAGGCTAGAGAGTGCTACATTTGATAGAGTGGTTATGAAGTTTTTCCTGAAGAGGTGATATTTGAACAGGGATCTGAATGAAGACATCCAGGGGAAGAGCATTCCAAGCAAAGGGAACAACAAATGCCCTTCATGTACCTGATATGTTCTAAGACCACCACAAAGCCTGCTAGCCTGGAGTGCAGGAAATGTGAGGTAGTAAGTGTGATGGAAAGCCCTTGGACATCTTTTGCTGAAAAATGTTTAGCTTTATACCTCCTAATTTTACTGTTACTTTTAAAAATCAAAGTAAAAGTGGTAAATTATTTGCAATTATATACAGTCTTCTTTGTCTTGTGGCTGTATTATTTATCAGCAAATATATGAGCCTGTTGGATTGATCAACAGAGGTTATAATCTTGTATAATTTTATATTCCTACAGACATAACTTCAGTTGTTTCATAAACCATTAGAACTTCTAGATTGTTAGATTTCTTCAGCCATTGTTATGTGACTTATTCTGGGCCATAATTCAAGAATTTCTGTTTTACTTGGGCACATTTTCCAAAAAGTAAACCTAATACCAGTTATCTCAATCTAAATTAAGAGTAATCAACTCATGAAATTTGGCATTGAAACTTCAATGCTTGTAAGATTTTATTTATCACATACTGTCAGATTATAGGTGTTCAGTATATACTTGCATTCATTGAAATGTGTATTTTCCCCCATTTGTGGAGGCATCTTACTGCAATTTACTCTTACATGTTAACCAAGTCTGTAGTCACATATAAATATGTCATGACAATAATATAAATGAATATGTACAAGAATATATAATTATAGGCCATACTGTTCTTGTTATTAAAATGTTTGTGCAAACACCACTTATTTCTTTAAATTATGTATAGAACTGAAATAAAATCAATGAGATTAATTTATTACAAATATTTGGGCCTAGACACCATAATCACTAATTCTGTTGTCTTATCTTTTGAAACAATGGCTATCTTTTTTGGTTTTCTTTTCTTTTTTGTTCTTAGTATCTCATTTGCCCATTCTGACCATCAAGGTCTACAGATCTAGAGACACAGAGATCTATGATATAGGTAACAGAGACAGACAATACATGCTGATAGCAGGCCAATAGGACTTATATTTATGAGGATGGTATTTGAATAGCAGATTAGAGCTGCAGATGAATATGACTCACATAATGAGAAAATTCTTTACTTGTTTTAAACTCGTGTTATTTTTTGGCCCCTCGTCATTTAAAAAGACAGAATTTTTGTTTGTGTTTGGTCATTTGTGATGACCTTTCTGTAAAAGGTATATGCTCTATAAAACTTGAAAATATTGCTTATTCTGAAAATAGGAACACTATTTCCCTGGCATTAGAAACACTGAAAAGAATACTTTGGGTGGAAAAAATATTGTTGCTTTCTATTGTGGTTAATGGACATAATTTGTTCGGTGTATTATCAAGCTGATATACCTAATAGAGCAATTCCTTTCACTTCCTGGTTCTTTAAAGCTGCCTGATTTTTCCTCATCTGCTTACATAAAGAATGATCAGCTTGTACCTATGTAGATTATGATGTCCTTTCCATATGCTACAGCTCTCTTTTTGAATTTCTTCAAATATCTTCACCTAGCCAAAGTAACACAAAATACTATATAATTAATGCTAGCAGAGAGCCTCCCAATTATTTTTAATATAAATTATGCATTTTGACTATCACTATAGTATTAATCTTATGTAAATTCTCACTGTCACAGTAGTTTGGATATTCTTTCTTCTTCCACAGTGCTTAGATGTTGATCCATTTTAGAGTGTTCTGTAGGCAAAGATAACTTGGTACTATTAGAATTTCATGTGTTACTGCTTCTTTATGTCCTTGCAAACTATTAAGAAGACCAAATCTGTTTGAAGTTCATTTGTCTTCATTTGGTGCACTACGTTTCCTTGGGAACAAGCAAGTTTTTCGTAGTTTAAAGTTACTCCCGAAAGAGAAAAATAAAATCTCAGACTATATACATTTTATGTCCAATTTATAGGAGATAAAAATAGGGCATTGTTTCATATTTAGATGCTGTGTTCAAAATACAGCTATAGTTTAAATATTTTACACCAGAAGTCAAATAAATAGTTATCTGTTACAGGGCACTGGCATGTTTATTTATTCACAGCTTTCGAAGTTGGAGAGAAATCAGTCTTCTACTAATAATATTGTATTTGTTATTGAATATACAAAAAGGAATACTTCATGTAAAAGTATATGCTAATTTGGAAGTTGAGTGATATAAAAATACAGATTTACCTACTGTTTTGTTCAGCTCTCAAGGTGATATTGTTAACTGGCATGAATAACTTGTTTACTCATTGACCTTTTAGAAATGTCGCCCTTCTCTTTAATCCGTAAAACTAGTATAGCTAGCCTGGCTGCTTCTTCTATAGGTTTTTTCTTCTGTTGGTATACAATATATAAAGCCATTTTGCAGTAGAATGTTCCCTGTCAATTCCATGAACATATGGCTACAGTCAGAATGTGACTAAGTTCTTCATTGGGCATTACCTTCCTTCTTACTTATTTCTCAAAAGCACATTTCATGTCCATAAGCCTTTTTCAGTGAGCTGTTGTCATTATAATCTTTGGCAGAGGACATACAGGTTTGTAATGTTTGCTTGTTTTCTCTGACATTAAAATGTTTACTAATCGCAAGAACTTAGGCATTTAGATGGCCTTTCTGAATTGGCAGCTATCAGTAGGTAATCATAATACCACAAAAGACAGAATAATACATTAGAAGACATTAAGACTGTTTACTCAGGCATGATTGGAACCACCAATCTCAAAACTGACAGTCTGTTCTATTAATAACACATCGAGATGTTCCCACAGCCTAAGAAAATTATTCCAATTTTTAGTAAATCTCATAAATCCTTCATGTAGTGGGTTTTCTCAGTAGAAATAGTGAAAAAATGGATCATAAGTCAATGGAATGTCTCGTAGGTAGAACATAACTTCTTTAAATATCAGTTGCTTTAATGTCTCCCATTACTGCATGATGTTTATCTCCTATTTTTTTTGTAATCCAAATTGTGTTATGTCTTGAAATAAAGTTATTTTTCTAAAGTTTAATTTCAAAAACATTTACCTCTGTAAAATTGCCTATGATGAGTGAAAAACTAAAAGTCTTCTTATCAGAAGTTAATACTAAATTTTGAAAAACCTACCAGCCATATAATGCCTTCTATGAAAAGTAGCTTAAAAAAAAATCTTTACTGTAGTCTTTGTATTTGTAAAGAGAACAGTCTTTACTGTTCATGTAGATCTGTTGTATGCATGTTATAGTTGCATAATTAAGATATGTCAGAAAAAATGCATAAAAGGTGCATTTAACTTTTGAAAAATCAGTTATGTCAGGTTGGGGACTTGTATGAGTGAAGACAGCTCATTTGAATCATGAAAGAATGTTCTTGGGCCCGTTTGCCCTATGAGTAGTCACCAAATCTATATGGATATTCACATTATTTGTAATACTTTTTAAGATATGTATTTCTGGGCCCTATTGTGAACCTAATGAATCAGTGTCTCTGGGATGAAGTTCGAATTATGTATTATTAAGTTCCCCAGGCAATCCCTAACTATATAGTCTGGCAGTAGAACTAGAGCATTTAGGAAGTATTAACAATCCTCAGCATGTTTAGTGAACCAAAGAGTGGGAACTAGATAGAAAGACAGGTTTAAATTTAAAAAACAAGTTTAGTTTCTGAGATTCTTAGGTGTCATCAAACACATTTAACATATCTTGGTAGATCTCGCTTATAAACCAGAAAATACATTTTTTTCCAGAAGCTAGAGGACAAGGAACTAAAGCAGATTGGGTTTTTTCTTTATATTGTGCTAATTTTTAGTAACAGTTTTATTAAGATACAAGTCACTTACAGTTCACCCACTTAAAAGTGTGCAATTCAGTACTTTTTAGTATATTCACAGATAAGTGGAACCAAGACCACAGTCAATTTTAGAACATTTCTATCTCAAATAGAAGCCTTATACCTTTTGTCACTTCCCTAAGCCCCCATCCACTTCTCCAGCCATAAGCAACCACTGACCTACTTCCCATCTTTATACATATACCTATTTAAAACATTTCATACAGATGTATATATGGTCTTTTGTGACTCTTGACCATATCCAGCTGTTAAGCTCCACTAATTGTCAGTCAATCATTCTGTTGTTTTCAACAATGCCCTGTGGCATAAATTGCTTCACAAACTGATCCACTGTAGCTCTTTTGAAGGGGTAGTTCATTAGGTTAGTGTTTGAGATTTGTTCTGACCTCAGGAGTATTCTTCCCAGCTATCTCACTGTTTCTATCTGGCAAAGTAGTTAGTCTATGGATTTAGCCTGCAGGGCCAATGGATCTAAAAGTATCCTGCCAACTGCCTTTCACCACAACCTCCGATTTTTTGACTGCTCTAAGCTTTGACCTTCACACTGCTGCACATGAAGTCAACTCCTATAGAGAGACATTTGGAGCTTCTAGTTCTATGACCTACTTTTCTTCAGGCAAAATCTCTTAACCCAGGCTAATTGGTGTTTAGACAATGAAAAGCTTCTGAATGATACCTCCACTCTAGTAGGAGTTGGGGCAGCAGCTCTAGGTCTTTTTGACTTGCCTCTCCCCCATAGAAACAGTGCCCCACAAGCTGGGGCAAGAATCAAGCGTTCTGAACTCAATGTAAGCTTCCATCCCATAAGGGGATATGGGTAGAAGAAGGGTGCCTCCACCTCTTGGTTGCACTTTCTTGAAACAGCCTTTGCTACAGGTAGCTATGGACAGGATGATAAATGTTGATGTCCTATCTTTTCTGGGAAGAGAGTTCTCTAACTAGGGGCTGGAAGGAGAGGGCGCCCTGTTTATTGGCTGTATCAGTCTGGAGTAGAATTTCCATCCCAATGAGATGTGAGAAGGCAGAGATGGAGTTGAGTTTTGTTTCAGTTTTTTCCCCTAGAATCCTTTCATGAAGCAGAGCTTTGTTTCAAATACTAGTCTCTTACTCTTCTTACCGAGCTTCAATAGATTTTCTTGAGTAAATGTTTTTTCATTTGCTATATGCTCTTAGGACCATTTCCAGAAATTTTAAATTATAATATTCACCAATTTCATTGAGGGGTGGGTCTATGGAGCTCCTCACACTGTCATGCTAAAAGCAAAATTGTTCTTAAAGTTTTATCAAGTTACAAGATGATAACTAACTTAAGAAAGGAATTTCAGCTGTACATTGTCTTAGAGTCTTAGAAACATAAAACCGAAAAAAGGGGGCTCTTTTTTTTAATTTCTTTTTTCCCCACCACCAAAATAAACATCCTGCTGTATTTTTCAGACTTCCTATTAATAGCAACTCTGCCCTTCCATTTATTCAGTCCAGGTATCCTAGACTTATCCTTGACTCCTCACTTACCCTCACATTTGTCAGCAAATTCTATTACCTTGAAAGTATGTCTAGAATCTGACCTCTTCTCCATGCCTCCTTCATGCCTTCTCCATGCCTCCTTCATGCCTTCTCCATTGCCACCCTGTTCCAAGCCATCTTCCTTTTGTTGGAAATAAGAGCTTGGAGTCGCAAAGGAAACAAGCACTTAGACAAAAGATTTCTCAGCAAAGCAAATTTACTTCTGCAGAAGGGTGCTGCTCTTGCCCTTCTGGCTGCTGTGAGAGCACTCTGAACAAAGGAGGGAAGGGGTTTATATCCCTAACGCAGTTAGTCCCTGGCTTCTGTGTCCTGTCACCTTTGGCTGGAGACCAACCACATAATCTAACCTAACCCAATTGGTTAGTATTTGAAATTGAATATGGCTAATTAGGTGGGAAGGGAGAGGTTGTTCGTTAAGGCACAAGGCATGTTCAGGCATGTCAGGGTGTGGCAAAGTTGGGAAGGGTAGCTTCAGCAGAAGGAGCAGTTTACAGAATGAGTAGCTTAGGAAAGGGACAAGGAAGCTGATCTCAAGAATAAAGAACAAGGAAGTTGAAAATTAAGCCTTTGAAGAGGAACTTACTGTATCTGACACTTTCTCATCTGGATTATTTCTTTCTGCTTCTACCCTTGCCTGTGCTCAGTATACTCGCATTAGCTTAAGTGATCCTATTGAACAAAAATCAGATTACATCATGCCTCTGCTCAGAACTCTTCAGTGGATCCTCATTTTTTCCAGAATAAAAATTAGAGTTCTTATACTGATTTATGAAGCCCTATACAATCTGTTCTGCAGGCTGTCTTCCTTCTCTGACTCTTTCTCCTACTATTCTCAGCCATCCTGGCTCTTACTTTTTCTCAAACACAGAAGACACCATCTGTCCCAGAACCTTTGTACTGATACACTCTCTGGATATCTGTGGGACACAATCTCTCATTTCCTTCAAGCCCTTGCTTACCTGAGATTTCAACCTCCTGACTCTTACTGTGCTGTTTGTTCTCCGCCGCACTAGTCAAATTCTAATATATGATACTGTGTAACTTGCATATTTATTTTATTTCTTTTGGTCTTTTTTCTCCTAGTAAAGTTCCACAAGGGCCAAGAGTTTGACTATTTTGTTCACTGATGTATCACTCAATGCACAGAACAGTGTTTGGCAATGATTTTTGCTGAAAGAATGATTGCATGAAGGAATGTACTTGTGAATTTCTTATATGGCATGCATGTTTATGTGCGTATATGTACATATGCAGTAAAAATGTTAACATAAATTTTCTTTCAAAATTATTCCTCTTAAATTGGGTTCGTGAATTATATAGAATCTGCTAACTAAGGCACAGCTGGTTTTTCCTCATTTGAGCTATTTGTAAGTGGGACATTTCTGGATACTTACGTTGAACAACAAATGTGCTTAAAACTACTTTTCAACTTCAAACATGATCATAATAAAGACCTTGTGGGCTAGTTCCTCAGCAGAATTTTAAAATGTCATGATTAAACTGAGAATTAAAGAGCTATTATAGATGTTTCCAAATTAATTTTTAATTTTGTTAATCTTCATGTCTACTGAATGATAAACAGATAGTTATTGTGAAATCCAAAAAGCTAAACACTTATTTCAGAAAATATGAGATATTTCATTTATGCATTGTAGAGTACTACCAGTTTGAGCAAGTATATTTTAAGATCTTAAGAGATTCAAAAAAATGCTTTGCAAAAAGTATTTGTAAAGTAACACAGTTTATTCTTGATGGAATTTCTTTCTTGTTTTCTTTTACATATACTTCTTAATACAATTTAGGATAGAGAAATAATTAATGTTTTAGGTGAAATGTTATTGTCAGACAATAGCACTCATACCTAGTATTATCCTAAAAATTGTGCAGCACTTGGTCCTTTCCGAGTAAGCCTAACTGCAATGTCTTTTACCTCTTAAAGTGCTTCTTGATAACTACCTTGAACCCAAGCAACATATAAGAAATCTGATTTTCCTTTTTGTGATAAATGGTACTACTGCCAGACATTTTCAGTTTTTCTGATGGCGAAAATTGCCTGTTTCTGCACTAATTATAATCAGTCTTACATAGGGACATATTAGTCGGACTTATTAGCTAATTATTAGTCACATTCAACATGACTCTGAATTGGTAAAAATATAAAACATTCTTATCTTTTACAGAATTATATTCTGTTATAATGTATCACTATTATAATTATTCTGTTATATATATTATATTAATTATCTTGTGAAAACACCCCTCTTGGGTTTAATTTTTATTGTTAGAATGTGAGTTTGAGTAGGGTATCTGTGATGCCTTTCTTCTGTAATTCTAATAAACAGTCACAAATGTTGACAATTTAGGTTGAATTTTGGATTCCAGCCAAATCTTGTCAGGCCAGAAAGCATAGCTCTTCAGCTAGGTGAATAAATCTCCATATTCATTTAATCAAATAAGGTTTTGATTCAGTCTAATGAAGTTACAAAGGAAATTTCAGTTTTCAATTATGCACATATTCAGAGAGCCCCATATTAACTTTGTGCTGTGAGATTCATTTTTGTGAAATACACAACAACTTTTTCCTGGAAGGAGATATACTTGTTATAGAGTTTGATTCATTTCTATTCAACTTCTGAGTTACTAAGTGTAGTTTTTTTTTCAGAGTTTAGCAGACAAATGAAATTTAAAAGCAACAAGTTTTATATGTTACCGATAAAACTGATTTATATTTATAGTCTTATTTTAAACCATGGTGATAGCTGTCTTCTCTCTTACCCCATCCAAAGATAATGTGAGGAAAAAATCTTTAGAGTAGAACGTGTACTATTTAGGTGGTCAGCATACTGAAGCATTGTCAGAGTTGAGACTAAATACAGACCTGAAATAAAGTGATACCTCTCTTCTGGTCATATGTACATTGATTTTGTGGTCTAATAAAAGGAAACTAGTTGACAGAAAGACTTAGAATTCACTAATAACTACAGAGTGTGTGGCAGTTTTCTCTTTTACTATATAGGTGAAAAGTAAGACTACCCGAAGTCTCTTAAAATGTCCTTTATGCTGCTTTGGTGTACTTATAATAGTGTCATGTCTAGATAATTTGCAATTTTATAAGGAGTAAGAAGGATATTAGCTTATCAAATTCCCATAATAGACCTTTGACCAGAGTTCACAGTATATTCACTACTGGAATACTATACAGTGAAAGACGGGAGCTATGTTTCAAATGATAGAAAATAGAGATGATATAGTGATTTTATTATCTTGCATCTCATTAACCATAACTGAAAGACAAGAGCTGTGTTTCAAATGATAGAAAATAGAGATGATACAATGATCTTATTATCTTGCATCTCATTAACCGTAAGCAAA
Source organism: Cacajao melanocephalus (assembly GCA_963573385.1). Classification (NCBI taxonomy): domain Eukaryota; kingdom Metazoa; phylum Chordata; class Mammalia; order Primates; family Pitheciidae; genus Cacajao; species Cacajao melanocephalus. The sequence continues at coordinate 17,944 of CAUYLG010070941.1, forward strand.
ATGTAAAACAAAAAAAAAGTATAGATTTGTTGCTAATACACACCCAACATACAAAAAGTTAATGAAATAAAAACTGTTTGTAATACAGCATTAAGTAGGAACTTCAGATTTGAATGTTTATACAAATTAAGAACTTCTTGGTAAAAATTATAATTAAAAAAATTCAAATGTGTTCTGGAAAACTGGCATTTCTTTTTCTATTTGTAGTCAGCCATTCTCTAATATGGATTAATTTAAAAGTGAAGGCTTCATCTTCCAAGGGGATAGGGAGGAAAGAAGATCTAAAGTATTCAGAGCCAACATTCCTACTTATTTGTATTTGAGATTTTTCTTTACATGTTAACCTGTTTTGCTTTCCAATTTTTTAAAAAAATTCTAGTCTATGCAAGGAAAGCTTTCTAAAGAGAAAGTGACCACTCAAAAGATGATGGAAGAGCTGGAAAAGAAAGAAAGAAACCTACAGAGATTAACAAAAGCATTGCTTGAAGTGAGTAGAAGAAATTCGGTTTGCTTTGAAAGGACAATTCACTACCTATTTAAGCAGATGCTTATTTTATAAATATTAATAGAGCATTTTCAGATTGAAGACATGATTTTGATATCCCTGTAATTAAATCTATTCTTTCTTACCAAAATTATTATAAAAAGACAAACCTTTCTCTTGTGTTTTAGAATACAGTTTCACATACTTAGAGTACAGTATATATTTATTATATTATTCGCTGCCAATCATCTGTAAAAAAAGTTTTTTCATCATCCTAGGCTATTGGGTTATTCTGAAATGCGGTTCCAATTGGAAAACGAATTAAAGTTACCTTTAATTAGCAGTTTTAAGGATAAGAAGGTAGCAGTTTTGGGCGTCAGCAATTCATGATTGTTGGGGTTTTTTTTTCTTCTTTAGTTTTATGACAAATTTTTTTGTATTTCTTTGTCTCTTACACTGAAAGTTTTGGTTCCTATCAACATTAACATGGATGCTTTGCCCCCACCAATATGCAAAAAGTAGTTTCAAAGTAATTAAATCACTATTGCTACTAACAATAAAAACCACAGAGTGAGGTTCAAAGTTACTTTGCAGTTCTTTTTATCCTTAGAATAAATCTCACTATAGAAAAATACAGGCTGGGTGTGATGGCTTACACTTGTAATCCTAGTACTTTGTTTTGGGAACCTGGGGTGGGCAGATCACCTCACCTCAGGAGGTTCAGACCAGCCTAGGCAATGTGACAAAACCCTGTCTCTGCAAAAAATACAAAAATTAGGCAGGCGTGGTGGTGTTTACCTGTGGTCCCAGATATTCAGGAGGCTGAGGTGAGAGGATCACCAGAGCCCGAGGAGGTCAAAGGCTGCAGTGAGCCGTGATTGCACCACTATACTCCAGCCTGGGTGACAGAGTGAGGCCTCAAAAAGAAAAATACATACACAACCAACATACTCATTACATGAGAGACTCCTAGAAACCGAAACTGGATTTATGTTTCCTCCCTTGGATATACACTAAAGCATCAGATGGCACAGAGACACAATTTCCACTATTTACATTGTTATTTTTCTATGTGTTTTTTTTCCCCATATGTATATTACATATATATAATTGAATTTGGTTAACGTGCATATAATTTGACTCCACCGTTTTGTTTATAGACTTGGGGAGAAATGTTAACCTGTATGGCTTTTAGTACCTTTCCTCTGTTGTAACAATCTGATGTTTGTTTTCTTTATCCATTGCAGAACCAAAGACAAACAGATGAGACATGCTCTTTATTGGATCAGGGCCAGGAAACTGACCAATCTAGACAGCAGATAGTTCTTTCCAAACGGCCACTGTTTGATTTGACTGTGATTGATCAGCTGTTCAAGGAAATGTCCTGTTGTTTGTTTGACTTGAAAGCATTGTGTAGTGTTCTTAATCAGCGTGCTCAAGGCAAGGAGCCTAATCTTTCATTATTACTGGGAATAAGATGTAAGTGTCTGATGACTTGTTCTTACTTTGTGGCAATTGAAACCTACCTTCATGAATCGGGAACTTCTGACTACTTTCTCTCTGCTTATTTTTTATAATTTCCTTTCCTACTTAGAATCAGTCTGTGGGTTTATATATACCTGTTATTACTTCATTGCTAGAAGTGAGTGGGATTATAGCTGACATTAACTACCACTTGGCAGAATGCCTGGTGATGTTTCCTATGTTGATTCTGTAAATATGTGAGTACAGTGGTAGTTAGGTATGACTTCCCATTTACTCTTCCAATAATAGTGATTCCTTCTGTTTGCTCTCATGTGTTAGTTGCATAGATTAAAGTGACCCAGCCATATGTCTACTGGTAAAATATTTGAGAGAAATAGTTTGCTTTTCAGTGCAGTTTATGTTCTATGGTAATTGCTTCATGTGAGTGCCAGTGATTTCACGTGAGCCATTTTTCACAGCCTACAGATGTGTTGCTTTTGTCATGCTTTACGCCTTTCAGTGTGACACCCATTCACTCTTGGCCTCAATTCCGTCTTCCTCCACACATAATTGTGAGAGCTGCCACAGTAATAATCCTAGTGTCCCTTTCTGTGCTGTTTTGCAGAAATGCTCATCTCTGCATGTGGTTACAAATTAAGATGTTAGTGTCTTTTTAACAGAGAAGAAATGAACTTGGAAGGAAATAGGAATGGAGTAAGACCACGTAATAAGGTTTATGAGCCAACATGTATATTTAGTAGCTGCCTAATATTATGGTTAATATATGACTAGAGGGGAGACTGGTTTTGTTTCTATTCTCATCATAAAGATTCCACCATTTTGCATCATTATAGTTACTTTGGCAAATCAAATAATGTTCTTGACCAAAGTATGTCTTGTTAAATGAAACGTATTTTGTTAAATTAAATGTATTTGTGCTCAACTATGTCTCTTTCACTTCATAGATATTTGTACACATACACAAGTGTGGATATGGAAAAAACACATAAGGTTTAAGTATATTCACTCACGGAGTAAACATTTATCAGATGCCTTCTATGGTACAGACACTAAGTAGGTGCTGGTAATGCAGAAAACCTGAACACAGCCTTTGCCCACACATTAACCAAATTATTAGAGCATTGTGATAGAAGCTATAAGTGAGATGTGGACAGAGGACAGTGGGAGCTCAAGAGGTAAAAAACAACTAAATCTACATGGGAGGAGCCATGGAGACTCCACAGAGTAGCTAGTGTTCAGTGTCAATCTTGGAGGAAGAAGAGAAGGTTGTCAGGTGAACATGGAGTGCAACTCTTGGGAGCAAGATGCAAAAGCTCACAAAGGGAACTCATTTTCTCCACGATTATAGAGTTGGCCACCATTTTAATTACTTGACAGTCTTCTACATTTTCACTATCATAAGGTAGCATTTTTTGTTAAGTTTTTCGGTAATAGAGTAGTAGAGTTATCCTAATGTGAATCTTACCACCCCCATCTCTCAATGCTCCTTGTAGTCTTTAAAGTTTGACCCCAGAATCCTTACCTTATATTTGGCATGGTGAAAATTTTACCAGCTAGTTGATTCGTGAAAAACCTGTCAATTCATGACTCCATTTGCTCACTTTATCCTTCTGAAAACTGTGTGTTACCTTGGTTCCCATGCCATCATTTTCTAGGTTCTGCTTCTGCCTTTATGACTGCTCAGTCTCTATCTTCTGTGGACTTTTCTGCCACTTAATTATTGGTATCACCAGAAGCCTTTTGTTACTGGTTTTGTGTCTGTTTCTTTTTATTCAGTACTTTATCTGAGTGATCTTATACACTCCTGTTGTTTGCTACTGCCATACCTTTCACCTACACACTTACCTCCTTTACCCAGACGTTTATCTCCTCTGGGCTCCAAATTATATTCCCATGTATATTAGAATTGGCTGTTTTGAATGCATCACAGACTCTACACATTCAAAACCAGAACCCACTTTCCTTCCCTCCCGGAACCTGTTCCTCTTCTCAGTGAATAACACTACCTTTTCACTTGTCATTCAAACCCAGATTTGATTCTCCAGTCTGCTTCTTCCTTCATCTGGGATCTGTGCCCAATCCCTGCCCCTCACTCAAATTGATAATGATTGAGTGCTACTAGTTCTGTCATCTGCTTACTACATCTAACATTCGTGCCATTCTGTCTCCATTGCACTATTGCTTTAAGTTTTCATAACCCGTCACCTATACTGGTCTCTCTGACAACCACCTTTCTCACCTCCTCCCCTTAATCCATTTTACATTGTTGCTAGACAGAGCTGTCTAAAATATGAATCTGGTTTCATAGTACTTACACTTCTCTGTGGTTGACGATATTGTTTCCCATTAAACATGCTGAATTTTTGTGTATCACTGTATGAATTTAATTCATTTTAATTAGCAAAATGTATAAAGGACCAAGTGGATAAGATCTGTTTAATAGTGAATGATGCATAATTTAAACCTGAGCCTCACTGATATTCAATGTGTAGCATTATATTTTCATGATGATTAAGGTGAAAAATTCTAAAATGTCTTTGTTCAAAAAAAGTGAGATATTCTCTCCATATTTTATTTACACAGCAATGAACTGTTCAGCTGAAGAGACTGAGAATGACCACAGCGCAGAAACACTCACTAAAAAACTGTCAGATGTGTGCCAGTTACGAAGAGACATTGATGAATTAAGGACTACAATATCAGACCGCTATGCTCAGGACATGGGAGACAACTGCGTTACTCAGTGATCAAGTGTTAGTCCCACAGCAATAATGACCCACTGTTAAATGCTGCTGTGTTATGGAGCCATAATGGAAGGTTGCAAGTGACATGACTTGCACATAGGGATTTTTTTCTGTGGATTTGTTTTATTGAAGCGGAAAAGGAATGTGAAGAGGTTTTGAAGGGGCTTATCTAATCAGGCAAAAAAAAATCAAAGTACCTTTGAAAAATGTGATAAAATCTACAACAAAAAAAGAGTCTATATTCTCAAACTACTGATTGTAGGACCAAGCTGTGAAGAGTACCCTTCACATGAAGGAGTAGGATTCCTTTTAATCCTATAGCTTTGTGTGTGCTTGTATGTGTGTTGTGTGTGTGTGCACACGCTATTCACAAATTTATAAGGGTTTCTAGGGTAAGAGCAGAGCTCCTGAGAAAGGCACACGCTGTTTATTCTTATATTTTTCATATAGGATCTTGTGTTATATTTTGGGATTTTCAGTGGCTGCCTGAACAGGAGTTCCAACAGCAGGCAAGTGTTGTAATGGTAGTATAGCAGGCAAAACCATTTGTATTTTGAACACTTATTGCACTGATAATGTTGTGTGGTTGAGCTGATTTTAATACTGTAAATAGGTCAGCTGTTTTTCCAGAGTGATTGTGGATTTCTTAAGTTGTGTGAAATTTTGATGTGATGTTCTTTTTCCTTACCATTGTAATGTGTGTGTTACAAGAAAGGTTAACATAACTTGAACTAATTTTAACATGTTCCTTACTATTTACAATTTTTTATTTATATGTTATATATCAATGTAAACAAAGCCATATATAATTAATAAAGGCATCAGATCATTATTATAAAAGAAAATTAATGAAGTTACTCTGGAACAATAGCTTACTTATCCAAATCTCAACATTTACATTTTAACAGTTTTGTATCTGTTTCAAAGTTGAAACTACTTTAAGAAAAAGCCAACACTATTTATATGTGAATCAACAGTAGGATAAAAAAATTATAATTGAGATGGTATTTTAATTCCTTTTATTAGACAAAGTACATTAACAACAGAATTTTTCATAGGAAATGAACTTGGCCAGGTTAGTTCTTCATCTGAAGTGTACAGGGTATTACTATGAAATGCAGTTGATTTTTCAGTAGACATACAGTCGTTTAAACTTCCAAATGAGTGTTGTCCGTGCTTCTGTTGGTATTTTGGAAGGATTATACATTTTATTGCCCTCAGAGCATTGATTACGTTCTTTTGAATATACTTAGTTATGGCCAAAGCCTTGTCCTTTGTTAAGTTGGTTTGATTTCTTGATGCAACTGAGTCTCATTTAGGTCAAGACTAAATAAGAGATGGAGGTTAGAGGATGTAACTCAAGCAGGACAATATTGATTTGATAAAGAGCATATCACATGCCTGTTTTCTTGCCAGGCTTATATACTAGAATAAAGGCTCTCCTAGGAAAGATTTTTCTTAAATATTTAACAGTGAAAATGTGAGACAAGGTCTTCAAGGAGACTAACTAGGAAGACACTCAGTTTGGAATTTTGGCATATACAGCTCTGAATAAATTATTTTATAGTTACAGTTGAATAATCAGTTAAAATACGCTGTAAAGACATCAGATTTTCCTTCTGTTCAGTGCCTGAGTCCTTCCTGCTCTTCTTACTTCTTAGGATCTGGGCATTAAGAAATCCGTACATTGTAGTGCTTCTGCATCCCAGGGTCCTTAACCTAAGAAGGGACTTAGTCACTGGTAAGAACTTGGCTTTCTAATATATTCACTTGGTTTTTTAACATTAGTAGCTTGAAGATAATCAGGATATAGTAAATTTCTACCAAAAATGTGATACAAAGAATTCTGCCTTCGTCCTTTACAGTAAAGTAGAAAATAACATCTAAAATACATCAGCTGCAAGTGCAGCAAACACTTTTACATTCTCTTTGAATAGAATCCCAACCACCCTCCCCATGATTTTGGAAATAAAGGCTTTCTAAAATAATAGAAGTTAAAAATTTTCTGACCTAGTAGGAAATTAACAAATTACTGCTGATGCATTTCAGTTTCCAAAATCTGTACGCCCCCCCCTTTAAAAAAATGGAGTTAAGATATGCTAGTTTAAGTAGTTAGTTGAATTATAGATTGGTCTTCTTAAAATCTGGAGTTTGTAAAGAGACCTAAATAATCAGTAGATAGACTTGGAGGGATTTTGTGGGGAAATTGAAACTAATAGTATTCTAGTTTGTCAGTATTTAATTTTTGATTGTAATTTTTCAGAAAATTTTTCTTTCCCAAGATACCCTCTTGTATTAGAACATCCTCTTCTGTATCACATTAAAAACAGATGTTACTGTTAGACCAAATAAGATGGGCAAATAGCAACACTAGAGCATCTTACCTAGTTTGAACTAAGATGTTCATGGAAGTTATGACAGCAGTATATCCCTGAAGTGAAAATTAACCTAAATTTTAAAGTGAATCTATTTGAAAATGTCCTTGGATAATGAAACGTCTTTTTAGTTGTGCTTTTTGTGAATCAAACACTTGTCTTATTAGAAAGTATTGTATCTAGTATTAGTAATAATTGTTCTTTCGGGTTTTAAAGTTGAGCTTATTCTGCCTCAGTCACATTACAGCAAGGATAAAGTAACAGTTGGATCAATGAAAGGCCCAAATTCCCTGTACAGATAAAATTCACTGAATCAAAGGCACAATAGCTATCTTTTCATTTGATGCCAGAAAAATAAGATGACTTAAGTTGAAATATTAATTTTCAGTGGCCTCTAATTTAAAAAAAAATCACAAGTATTGGCTAGGTAAGATATTCCTGAGGTTATTTTAAAATAAGTGTGGCACTTTTTTATGATATATTTGAAATGGGATTCAGTATTTAATGTTAACAGTATTATATTTTAGTGAAATTTATTTTGGTAGTAACAGTTTATTAAACCTAATTCGATTTCTTTCAATAGCTTGTTATAGAGACAATCTCGAGGTCTGGAAAGTGTTGCTAAAATGAATATCATACATTTCTGATATACTAAGGAGCTTATAAAGTAATTCTGTGATAGTACAAGACTTACTAATTTCTTAGAGGATATTTTTAAAGGAGCTACTTAATTGGGAAAATGTTCTTTAAATATCAGTAATAGTTTGTTAAGTAACATAGTAGCTGAGAACGAGGACTATATTTTTACATAGCATAGTTCAGCTTTTGGATTAGTGACATTCTCTTACGTAGGAATTCTATCATTGTAGATACGTAATGATGGTAATAAGCAATTTTCATAACCATGCTCACTCAGACTATATCATTTGAAACTGCCAGTGGCTATAATTCCCCAAGCCAAAATTAATTAATTTTGTTTCTGTTTTTGACAATTCAGTGTTCACAAAACAACAGAAACAA